>MU134674.1:1382-47299 GCA_015039355.1 Ramaria rubella
AAATAACATGTAGATTGTATGATACTATGTGTAGTACAGATCAACGTGAGATATAGTAGTAACGAATAAATATGAACATTTTGTAACAACATACCGAAGATATAAGATTGTATAGACTTGACTCTACTATACATAGAGAATACATGTGAGTAGGTTTTTTAGGACTTACATGTAGTGTCTATAAATTTATGTTGTATTTGTATCTTGAAGATTTCCAAGATGAAGTAAACCTTACCGGTAGATATAAGTCTTTGTATCGAAAATTTACACAACCAATATTATGTAGTATTTAATTTACGTGTAAACCTATTTCAATACTTGTTGGAAGACTGGGACTTACTGGGAGATATATCAAGGTCGGAAGTGTAAAAAGGTCATGAGTAGATATGTTAGACATAATAATTTTGGAAGGGAACCTTAGGTACTTCCTGCAGCCATTGGAAAGGTAAAATGATTTTTTACAGCTTATGGTAATAATAGTCTAAATACAGGATGATAAAATAGCTAAAGTATCCTGAGAAGAAGGTATAGGAGTAGTCTAAGATATAATAATGGTAGATCATCGACAAAGACTATAAAAACTTATCTCAAGTACACTCTGAGAAAGAGGAGATTCCAGTGTCCACCTCTATCACATCGAAGACATAGTAGAACGAAACCTATCAGTTTAAGTAGCAGATTGGTTCGGAATACTCGTAGTGGTCGGAGTTAGAAGGGATCAAGATGATAAAAAAATATAAATCATTATGTGTACGATGAACATTAACATTACACTTTTGGAATCCTCAACATCAAAACTAACCGGAAAATAATAATTTAGATGACTTATAATAAGGGTCAAGAGGTTTGGTTCGAAGATAACATCTCGCTTTTGAAGGTTTGAAGAGTAATATGAAACAGAGTAATATTCTATCACCAAACAAACCAAAGAAAACTGTTCCCATATTCTTTAATAATCGTACGTTCAAGAGTAAAAAACGGTGATGGACGAACTATTTAAAACGTATTGGTGGTAGTTCCGGTTGTGTTAGTCGAAGTACATATATTAAGAGGTTTAAAAGATCAAGATGATTGTAACAAGGTAGTAACAAAAAACGTGTTCCAAACCTATGACTACATTTGTTATGGTATGGTAAGTATAGTTATGTATGAACTCAAGATTTAGGTCGAAAGAAATTGAACTTTCTTATCGGTAGTCGACTTGAAACCGGTTAAAATCTAGGAGATCATAGTACTGGTAGATCATCGTTACACTAACCAAATTTGAGTACTCCTAACAAATATATACGTCTGTTTTAAGAATAGAGATATCAACTCTTGTAACAAACATTCTACAACAACTGGACAAGTAAATCTAGTTGTAAATTTAAGGGAAGAGAAGGTATCTTTGGGAATACCTGTAGTATCTTTCATCAACTTCCGTACACAGAAGGGTAAAGAAGTTTTCTGTCTGGTCACTAATCTACCATATAATTATTATCGGGGAAAAGATGTAAAGACATCCCTGGTCCTACCAGAAACTTTGTCTTGTTTTGACAGTCTTTCTTTTTCTGTCCCTAACCAGGTTCAAAGAAGTTATACTGTAAAAATTGTACTAGCTAAGGAAAGTGAAAAAATTAGAGACAGGTTACTATAAAACAGGCACAATAACATCCGGTACTGAGTGAGTTTTTACTGGTAGAGAAGAGGTAATTCGGAACTTTACGAAGTAACTCAAACAAACGAAACCGTAGAAATAGGAAAAATCGTAGATAAAGTCGAACACTTCCGTACAACACTTACACTTCTTTTCTGAACTATTGTTATTACAATAGTTGGATCCATACACACAATGAAAAAAGTCAAATAACTAATCCAGTGTAAATCTATAGATTCATCACTCTCAAGTAGTACGTGAACTAGTCTTCTGACGAAAGGTTCTGTGTCTCTTCGTGTGGTCTTTAGCTCGGTCGTATACTACGACAGTAAAGGTTTGTAAATTAATTATTAAAAGTTCGGGACAAAGTCATACGACCAAGTAAATGTGAGGGTATATAAGTACCAAACCTGTGGAAGATACCTTTTCTCTAAATACTACATTCATATTAACTTTTTGAAGTCTTATTTAACGTACTCTTTCTCCTTCTTTTTACACGATAGTAACTTGACGTCTATACAAATGCTCTTTAGATATTAATGGGTCTACTTCTATATCGTTCTCTCCGTTTTGATATATCTTAATATTTACTTTTGAAGTAAGGACAATCTGGTCCTAACCTCCTACTATTTCAAGGTGTCAGTGTTGTTTTACATTTATATCATGTAATATACTTTGTTAAACTTTTTGGTTCCGATAAAACAACCAGGAATAATTGACAAGGGTCTTGTCTTGAACTCGAGGTTCCAATAGTTTTATCGTATACATTCCGATACTAACTATACTATAAACTTTTATTTTCTCGTAAATTCTGTCGTGGTTTACGTAGGGTACGTTAATAGTATGTACCTCGGTTACGTTCTAAATACATACCTTTTATATATCTTTTATGTTTCAAACTTCAACCATATATAGGTCTTACACCTATGTTAAATTGTTCAATATGTCCAAACAACCTTAAATAAGTCACAGATGTTGCCAACATACACCTTATATTACATTACATGAGTGTTGAGTATTCTTCCAGAACTAACTCAGTGTAAAATTTTCGTAAATATCAACTACTTTACATATATAAAAAACTCTGTCTTTTTACTAATTATTTTAGTGATGTGTCCCTATATACTTCTCTGTTACTGTGTTCTAGACTGGTTCTTCACATAACTGTATTACTTTTTTAAACTGTTCGGACTACAAAAACCCTGTCTAATATGGTTTCCCTTTGTGAGAAAATTTGGAAGAGAAGAAGAAGATTATATTATAAGACACTATTACATTAACATACCAGTTAGCACCTCCTGGTATCTGGGATAAATGTTCGATTCACGTTCTTCGAGAAATTAGTAAGTAAACTTTATTCCAACGAGATAAGTCTAGTAGAAGTCCTACTACTGAACCCGGGATATGTGTGAGGAATAATAAGAAAGTTTTAGAGTGATAGACTTCAACGAGATCTTCTACAGGAATCTCGTCACTTTTTTTAACAGTTACTTTTACAATAAAATGTACTATATCTGTAGTGTGTCCTGGATGGTATGTATTGTTGGTCTCTTTTACAATATTTTATGTATTCTTTCCACCTCATGGTTTTCCTCTATATCAACTTCTGTCTTCTTTCCATCCTCTATTGACACAAAGGAAAATGTCATCTAGAGTAAGACGAGCTTAGTTTCACATATTGTTTATACAGGTTTACGAACTTTCGACACTACAGTACTGTCAAAATCCAAGTTCTAAGTGTTGTATAAACATCTAGGTGGCCTCAGATACGTTTTTTGTAACCTTCTACGATTTCTATGTCCACACTGATCTAAACTTCACTTTAAGATACCTTCATCCTAATCCAGTCATTTTATGATATAATTTGCAAAATTTCGGATATCTCTACTAAACCTTCCTACACTTAAAAAGTTCCAAAGTGAATTCCTTTTACCTTTGTTGAACAGTTCTTATAAACACTATTCTTTCAGTATTACCATATAGATTTCTTTCTTGTAAAGAAACGTATAACAGTAACCACCTTAAGTGTTTGACCCTTTTACGTTCCTCCAATAGTTTTTCCACATAAAGGGTTTGTAGAATTCTGTAATCAACGTTTAATATCAAAGTTACCGTACTTCTGGTTTGAATAATGACATCAACCATTCGTATATCAACTGTTTTCCATAAAAGCCCGATTCGTTTGGCTACTCTTCTAATGAAATTAAGGTCCTGGATTTCCTAGAAATATAGGATCTCATGGACGGTATTGTGACGGTCTTTCTCTACCCGGAGTAGTTAATATTTCCATAATTTGAACCTACCGGACTGGTGGCATATTCTTGACCCCTGAGTGGTGATAGGAGATATTCCGTTACACCCATATCGTTACTAAATCTTCTCAACTGTCTGACATTAAATTCCAGTATATTCGGACCTATAAGTCAAAATGTATATATATGATGTATAACACATTACCGTTCCCCGATGTTCATAATATCTCCTGTGGTTAGATGAGAAAATCTCCAATATCTACTCCTACCTTTATGTAACTTTCATTCTACACCTTTTTATAACCTTCTACTCTACTTGGTATAATTAAGTTTTCATATGTAGTGTTGTCCTTCCTAATATATAGGATCCCTTCCATTCCTATATGTTTATTATCTTCAGTGTTGTTAACTAACTACCCTTGACTATAAGTTTAATCATCTGTCCTACCTTGTAAATTTGTCCGACATGATAAAGTTTTTCAACGAGTAACTGAATTTACTAGTCCTCTTTTTAGTGGAGTCATCCAAGGATCTCCTACCCGATTCTTTGATACCAAATTGTTTTTTTTTACCGGTATATAAATCTATCGGTATAGTTTTTATAGTTCTTACTTTGTGGACCTCGTAAACTGTTTTTGTCATGTCGCCCACTGGAAAAAAGGAAATAAATTACTATATGGGAGTACCACTGTAGACAAAACTCTGTTCCTAACTTTTTTTAATCAGTCTCACATTTAACAAAAATTTTTGGAACAGAGTTACCTTACTACCCTTACCCCCAAATTATAATTATCTACCCTACCTGAAAAATTGCTGGGCCGAAACACTAGAATGAGGTCTCGTTTTTCAAGTCGAGACACTTGTAAATGACCGATACGCCCTTCCTATGTTACCTTGTTTTCTCCTGTACCTCTTCCTTGATCTCACCTTTGATCTTCGGTACTTTTTTGTTTTTTAAGGTAAGATGTCATAAAAAGTATGTCCCAGTCTAAAAACAAGAGACTGGAACGTCAATCTATATTAATGGTCTGGACGGTTTTCCCCCATACCAATGGTTATGACAACCATCCTCAAAAATTTTGTAGAATAACGTTGTTGATTAACTTTATATTTGACAGAGATTATAACAACACTTCGTACCTCCGAGCGTCTATAAAAACATATATAGGAAGTCAGTTTACACGTTCAAGGCTGACACGGAAACCTGTTATAAAATTTCCAAGAATACGAAATCCTCTTCATCAATTTAACCTACTTATAGGTTTGGTTTGTAAACTTAAAACAACAAACGTTCTCCTTCAAGAACTTATGATGATACTAGTAGGACATAAACACCGTCTTAATTTCCAATTTCATCAACTACCTCCATGTATAACCTAGTGTCATGTACATACACTTCATAAACTGTAACTGAGACTTTTGAGTAGACATACTAAATAGTTTACCCCTGTAAAATTTTAAACCCTCAATTACACTATTTAACTATTAAAACTCAACTCCATTATCAACATGTCTTTTATACTTATGAGTTGGAGTTGGATGGTGTCTGAAAATAGCATCTGGACACCTACTTATACGAGTGGTGTGGGACTTGTTCACATGACAAACACTGATAATGGGAAAACCTCTTATGGAGTCTGTTGGAAACTGAGGTCCTCTTCATAAGTGTGAAAGTTTTATGGGTTGAGTGGTTATATACAAAAACCCATATTTCCTCGTCCATTAATGTATGTTACTTCCACTCGGAGACAAGGACCGCCTTAAACACCCTATACCACTTTTCTATAAACGTGTACAATAGTGTTGTGTACACCCGTTTCTAAAATAAGAATGTTTCTGTCTCCACTTCTTTAGTGGTTAAGTTTAATTTCAGGTGTAACGAATGGAGTCATAATAGTCGTATGATAACAAGAACCCTATAACCTTTAAAAGATGGACAAGGATTTTATCCTTACTTAGTTCCCACACTAACTCTATTACATGTAAATCAGACGAACAAACGTTAGAGTTATGTACACTTACTGGGAGATGATCCCTGAAAAATTTTCACCCGATAACATACCTCGAACTCATTTTAATCCCATGACTGAGGAATCCTGCGCGTTAAACATCGGATATTATTTTTATTTATCCCAACAGGTTTTTATGATGTACAGATAAAAACTTGACAACCTTAAACGGGCAAACGAATCCCCCCCAGTGATACTGGAGGGAAGTAAAGGGTACGGTAAGTACCTGGAAAAGAAAGGTGTGGTATAAAGGAGGAACATAAAAGAGTACATTATTTACCTGGAAAAGATTAGAATACTATTATAGGGGGTGTTGTTTGGTGAGATTATTCCTGTAATAAAATCGAGTTTAGGTGTGAGGGTTAATATAACATATGATGTATTATAGAGGATCATCTCATATGGTATAATACAATTTAATGCTGGATTTGACGTAACACCCCCTATAATAGTATTCTAATCTTTTCCAGGTAAATAATGTACTCTTTTATGTTCCTCCTTTATACCACACCTTTCTTTTCCAGGTACTTACCGTACCCTTTACTTCCCTCCAGTATCACTGGGGGGGATTCGTTTGCCGTTTAAGGTTGTCAAGTTTTTATCTGTACATCATAAAAACCTGTTGGGATAAATAAAAATAATATCCGATGTTTAACGCGCAGGATTCCTCAGTCATGGGATTAAAATGAGTTCGAGGTGTGTTATCGGGTGAAAATTTTTCAGGGATCATCTCCCCAGTAAGTGTACATAACTCTAACGTTTGTTCGTCTGATTTACATGTAATAGAGTTAGTGTGTAGTCTTAATTATCGACATGTAGATAAAATTACAAATGTGATTGATAACTATGTCTACATATTAGATTTCAAAAAATTTTAAAATATGTTATACAAGGAAAATGATTACTATGTGTAACATAAGTTGTCCGGATAGAGTTACATAAATATTGAAAATAACATGTAGATTGTATGATACTATGTGTAGTACAGATCAACGTGAGATATAGTAGTAACGAATAAATATGAACATTTTGTAACAACATACCGAAGATATAAGATTGTATAGACTTGACTCTACTATACATAGAGAATACATGTGAGTAGGTTTTTTAGGACTTACATGTAGTGTCTATAAATTTATGTTGTATTTGTATCTTGAAGATTTCCAAGATGAAGTAAACCTTACCGGTAGATATAAGTCTTTGTATCGAAAATTTACACAACCAATATTATGTAGTATTTAATTTACGTGTAAACCTATTTCAATACTTGTTGGAAGACTGGGACTTACTGGGAGAATTGGGAGTTCTAATTAACGAACTAGGACAAGTCGACTTTCAACCAACTGTGAAGTCATAGGTGAGTAAGTCTTACCCAACATGAACCAACAACTAACAATTACGGAAGTAGAGATAGATTTACAGGTCCGTATTATAGACACTAGTCACCGTCGAACTCAGATGCTGTGTACAAGACATCACTCAGGAGTAAAACTCCCAAAAAAAGAACAGACATTAGTCGAGGAGTAACATCGTCATTGGAGTCGTGGTCACATCTACCCGTAGCTCTTATCGAGTTCGTGTAACTTGTACTCAGGTCGGTATCACAACGGAATGTGTGAGTGTATGAACGAAAATCGAGATTGGTGAGGGAACCGAAGTAACGATATATACGCACTGTTACGTAGTCGATCGTTCAAACAAAGTGGACCATACAATACATGTAGTTTCAGCTTAGGTGAGTCCTTGAGCTGGGTCGTGTAAACAACCCCCCAATCCACAAAGACTCAGAACTATATGACATCACTAAACACCAGACATTTGTGAGCTTTCGTACGTGGTACATCATTCACAAACTTCACAAAGTCACAGAGTTACTATCGATTATTGAGGACGAACACGTGTCACATTAAAACAACGTGGTATAACTTAAAAGGACTGGTCTTATGACGGTGTCGTCGTCAGAAGGTCAGAAGAGGATTAGTTAGGTGAAGGTGGACTTACCGTACGTAGTGTTTGTTGTAAATTATCCACTCGTTTGGGTCGCTCCTTACTCGAATCATTCGAGTTACGTCCGACGGATCCCTCTCTCAACGAACCAATTAGTTAGAGAGAGGATACGGGAGACAGTAGTAGATCCGTCGGAAGTTCGAGCATAGGTAATAGTAAAGTACAAAACAGTAGGGAGATCTGTTGTCCATTTTACTGACCTCTAGTAGGAGTACCACAACCAAATGAAAGTCTTTACCTAGGTTTTCTGTCACCCATCGTCACAACAGCAACGTACCGATGAATGTGACCACAAGTCGAGTCACGTGAAGCGATAGTCGTCGTTGTTTCCATCTTGTTTCTATTTCTACTCCTGCATCGTCACTGCTACTACTACTGCATTAGACTACTACATTCGTATCTGTTCTATGTTGTCGTTTACAGTACACTAACTGTTTCGACCGGAACTGCATCTGCATCTTCATCATCATCTGAATCTTCTGAATCTAAACTCTGAATCTGCTTACTTAGGTTGACTTTCTCCACTTAACCCCATGTGATTCCGCTTTTGTCCGGAATATATGTACTCGTCTTGTTGTTTGCTACGCTCATACGGTATGTTGCTACAGTAGCTGTCGTCTGTCCTCTTTACTGATTACCGCTCTCCGTCTTTTGGTTTTATCCTTCCACCAAACATTATCTTACCTCTTTACTCAGTCCACCAGCTTCTTTACTTCCCTTTACACCGTCGTTTAACCTTTATCTTCGGTATTTATCTTATATTCAATCAGTGTCTGTTATGTACACCTTGTTAACCTTTATCTTCATGTCGGTTCTTCGTTCACTCAGTACACCCCTTTTACTCAGTATCGGCAGGTTATCCTAAGGTCAACTAACAGTTTATAGAGGCTCCTACTCATTCTCTCAATGAACTGAACTTCTGTTAAGTCTTTGTACACTTGGTTAGTGTCGTGAACCTATGTTTAGAGGAGGTCTCTCTCTTACTTCTGCTCAGAACGAACTACTTCAGGAACCCGTGTATTGACATCGTTTAGAGACAAGGACCTGGTTTGAAAAACTATAGGGTCATCAAGGACTCATACTATGCTACGCTTGGTAAGTGACCAAGTGTCAAATCCAGCTTTGACTACTACACCTTCCCTCGTACCTTCTGTCCCAGTTTATGGTATACGTCAGCACTTGTACTACTCCTATCCTCCCCTTATAAGCCATACCCGGAAGTTTTATACCTCCTATTATGACTGCTATACGTTGTCTACCTCCTCCTCCTGACCTATTTACTTATAGTTCCCCTCTTGTAGTTGAACCTTCAAGCTACGCACCAGGTTACACATACAGACCGAACCACCAGTAGACTTTACTTAGTACCCTACACCACCACTGTTACGACCTACCGTATAACTTTTATCTTAATTACTTTTTATCTTACTCACACCTCGAGTACACAGACCGTCTGACCTCCATCGTGTCGTCTACTACCAGACCACTTTCGACTACTCCTATCCGTGTACACGTCACTCGCAGAACACATCACATCATCCACGACAGCTCATAGTACGAACAGTCGCCATGGAGACAAGTACCTGGGAGGTCTCAGCGGGGTCTGAATAGAGACACAACATCGGTGTTGTGTCGAGTGTAGACCGGATGTCAGGTTTCAGTTATAACAAATAGGAGAGTGACCCATGGTTCTAGACATTGACTGGGATCCATATCACCCAAGGTTCTAGTGGTATCTCCTCCTACTTGTTTACAGGTAGTATCGTCTGTTCTAGGTGCTCTTGACTTCTACTGAGGGTAATCACAGTTCTCAGTCCTCCCTTACCCATTCTGTTAACTTCTGAAGGTGTCAAACAGTAGTAGACTACTGTTTGGTTGGTACTCATGGTGTACAAACAAGTATAAAATAGATAGGTATAAGTAAGAGTATCCTAAGTAGTAGGAGTAGTACACCGAGTGGACCAGACTTATAGGAAGTTATAAATACATTGAGATAGGCCTGTTGAATACAATGTGTATCATTAGTAAAAGGAACATATTGTATAAAATTTTAAAAAACTTTAGATTATACATCTGTATCAATAGTTAGTGTAAACATTAAAATAGATGTAAAGCTATTAATTCTGATGTGTGATTGAGATAATGTACATTTAGTCTGCTTGTTTGCAATCTCAATACATGTGAATGACCCTCTAAAGAACCAATAAACTCACCTGCCAATGAAGCTGGAACAACACATTCTATTCAAGAAGACATTCCGGCATTGGATGTTGTAGAACTCATTCCCATGGTGCTGTCTCCGTGAAACCTTATCATCACCTAGGTTGTCGGAAAATTGTCAGCATGTCTGACTCAGATCTAAACTTACCTGACTGCTTATGCACCAATACACCACTGATTCTTTCTTTAACACCATTCTGGAGAACCCTGCCGCCTGTAAAAACTTTGAAGTCTCAGAGGGGTTCATTTTCTTGAAAGACAGCAATAAAAGGAATCTGTGTATCCCAGACATTAGTGTTAGTAAACGAAGAGTATGCGAAGTACTGATCTCGCAGGCTCACTCAATATTAGCACACCTTGGTTTTAAAAAGATGCTGTTCTACTTACATGACAACATCTGGTGGAAGGACATGGAAAACGATGTATGAAATTTCTGTGAAACGTGCAGTACCTGTCAATGGGGTAATCTTCGACTCAAAAATTGTACAGACTGCTCACACCCTTACCCATCCCATCCAAACATTGGGAATCAATAGGAATGGACTTCATATGACCATTGCCTGAGTCACACAATAATTTAGGCTCCTTTGACATGATCACAGTAATGATAGACCACCTAACATCTATGGTCCACCTAAACCCCTCATGAAGTACCTATAAAGCTAAAGACATAGCTGAATTAGAATTCGAACATGTGTATAAACTACATGGCTTACCCAGAATCATCGTGAGCGATAGAGATAGCCTATTCACAAGCATGTTCTGGGAAAAGCTTCACACGTTACTAGGGACTGAAATGCATGTCTTCTGCTTACCATCCACAGATGGATGGCTCGACCGAAAGAGAAAATTGAACCATAACTCAAATGCTAAGACAATGTATCAAGCTGAACCAAAAGGATTGGGTAACTAAATTACCTGGAATAGAATTCACTATCAACTCAGTGAGGTCTGAATCTACCAGATATGCACCTTTTTTCCTAAACCATGAGTATATGCCAAGGCCTATGGTGTGGGACACCTCTTTGGAATATCCAGGGGTTTGCATTTTCACTTAAAAGATGAAATAGGCAATAATTTTGGCACACGATGCTATCATTGAAGCTTATGTGAAGCAAATACAACAAGCTAACTGTCATTGACAAAAAGTTCCATTTGCAACAGGAGACCTAGTGTTCTTGTCAACTGCCAATCTGAAGCTACCAAAAGATAGAGTGAGGAAATTAGCACCTAAGTATATTTGTCCATTCAAAATCACACAGGACTACAACAGTGTCTCCTTTAAACTTGACCTACCTGACAAACTTCGGAAAAGAGGCATTCACCCTGTGTTTCATGCTTCACTCTTACACATTTACCATGCAAATGACAACCAAAGGTTCCCTGGACACAAAATCCACAACATGCCTGGTTTTGCTATGGACTCTAAGGAATGGCCTGTTGAAAAAATACTTAGCCACAGCAGAAAAGGTTCTGGTAGTGTTTTTGAGGTTCTATTTGAGTCTGGTGACACAGCATGGATGGGGTACCCTGATGTGCAACACCTACAAGCCATTGAAGCATATTCTTCGGCTCTCGACGTCAGTTCAACATTCAAGCTCCTGTTCAGCTCAGGGAAAATCCCTGACGACCCACAGCTCATATTGGCTTCCATGAGAATTACAGGATCAGATGCCAAGTTGAATAGGAGCAGGGGCAGACACTTATGGATTGCTTGCATGAACCTGAACCCCCTCAACGACCCCACTTCACCATTCTTTCAGGATCCCAAGCTGTACAACAATCACCTCTCATTGAGCCATATACTTGTTGGTGGTGACACAGATGTACCAGCAGAAGAGTCCATTGACCCATTGTTGAGATGAACAGTATGGGTACTGGGCCTGATGTTCATGGATCTGTGGGCCCAGAACTGTTGCAGCAAGCAATCACACCAGCTCATTTCCTGACAAGCAGCCTGATAACTGTAGAACAAACAGGTCCTCCTAATCAGTTTCCCAGATCAGGACCCACTGTCAAAAATTTCACTCCGGTTGTTGAAATGCCAATGCAGTCTGTGCCTGTAGAGGTATGACCACAAGCGGCCATGCTTCAATATGTTGCGCCCACGTCAGAGGCAATGCTATCTAAGCATGTAGATAGGCTTTTCGACCTGCTTGAAAGCAAGGACAACAAACCAAACCAATTCCTTGGTAAACATAGACACAAGGGCAACGGAGATAGATATGAGCCTGATGGTTGTGATTACCAATGTCAATCCCCACCCCCACATAGATCACCACCACCATGTCAATCCCCACCCTCACATTGCAAGGAATACAACCGGTATAATGATTACGATTGCCGTCACAGCAACTACAAGCCCCATTGGTATTCCCCCTATAGAGGACAATCCAGGTCAGCAGGACCTGCTAGGTACAATCGAGGATGATCCAGGTCCCCAAGGTACCATATGAGGCAATCCCATTCACATTCTCCAGCTGAAGGATCCCATAAACACTGTGAGAGCGGCCGGATGCACCACACTATCAAACAAAGCGTTAGCAGGCATTCTGCTGGACCTAGCAATGTCCAAGTGCACACAGACACTGCGAATCAGCAAGCTGGTATGGATCAATATTGTTTATCCTCTCACTGGGTACCAAGATCTGTAACTGACCCTAGGTATAGTGGGTTCCAAGATCACCATAGAGGAGGATGAACAAATGTCCATCATAGCAGACAAGATCCACGAGAACTGAAGATGACTCCCATTAGTGTCAAGAGTCAGGAGGGAATGGGTAAGACAATTGAAGACTTCCACAGTTTGTCATCATCTGATGACAAACCAACCATGAGTACCACATGTTTGTTCATATTTTATCTATCCATATTCATTCTCATAGGATTCATCATCCTCATCATGTGGCTCACCTGGTCTGAATATCCTGAGGATTTCCCCTTTATATAGTTTGACTAGTTAGATACTAGTTAGTTTCTTTTTTTCCTTCAATTCTGCCAATCAGAACAAGAGTATATTTTGAACAGTTTTTGTAAAAATGTAGATTCTTACTGTAGCATATATGCTACTATTTAGAGAATATAAGTCACCAGAGTGACTTATGGCTCAGATTATGTAAAGCTGCTCACTAGGGGCACCTGTAGATAGTGGACAACTATACAGTTGTCCACAACTAATTATATAAGCAACTTAATCTTACTTGTAACCACACACATCACAGACACCAATAAAATTATTGGCTCAGTCTGTTTGTGTGAAACATATAGATTCTTACACTTTTTTGACTGCCAAGCTATTGGCAGCATTGCGAGAAAACCATAAAAGATCAAACCGATCTTTTACCCAAGCCAATGAGTTTACAGCTGTTTGCATTATGTAAGGTGTGTGCCAATTTGAGTTTGACATAAATCCCAGGCTTGTGAACATGATAGTTTGCTCATTTCTCAACTAATTCATCTAATTCCTTTTGTAATGAGTTTTAATTAATGTATACTAGTGCTTGTTTGTATTATTTTATTTCTAACGTGTCTAAATAAAAAATAGGTCTCATGGGGCACATGTGTGCTCATGACCACAATCCTGGGGGCAAAATGGCCTCCAGCTTATTGTGGTGTTTATATGTTCTAGTTATAACATCAAATTAGTGCATGGTAATAATTATCAAGCTCTATTATTCATTCCAGATTTTCTGCACCCTTTAAACACAGGAAGCATTTTTTGCCTCTAAAGAACAAGGGATCTAGAGGAGCTTGAAATGGTCAATCTTGTCATTAAAATTATGAAGCACTATGTTAGAACCCAGATTCATTCTCAGCTTTTCTGCTTTCCTCCGATATATTCCGATTCATATTTCTGATTTCCCCCACCCGTTTTCACTTATCTCCATCCCAACTATATTTAGTCATTTTCATCAAAGGTCTACATCTTCGGTCTTATGTCTATATTTACTTCTACCCTGATCCCGTATTCGCTCCATTTTGGATTTCCGTATTCGTATCTTTCCGATTCAGATTGTATCAATTTGTTATATACAACTCCTCCATGTACTCGTTAATCAGTTCAAATATTGACCCAAATCCAAGCAACAACAAAACACTCAAAACAAAAAGACCGAACCAACACACCAATCTTGCCCAACTCCTCCGACATTCCGACCTTCTGAAATACCAGGACACGAAGGATCCAAGAGGGAGCAACCTATAAGTTGAAGCCAATGTCTGTACGTCTTGATTTCCAACTCCAAATCCCAAACTCTGATGTTCCGACAATTCCGACATCCGATGAGAAGAAATCCAGTTCATAACAGTATATTTGAACTAAAACTCTTGATCAATTCATTATGCCTTCTACCAGATCCTGTACTGTCACCAGAATCACAGACCCTGGATCTAGCCTTCTGAATAATGAACCGGAAGACGACCCCGGTGATGACGATAACATCAACAACAATGAGGACAGCAATGATGATGAAGAAGATGAAGGGAAGGCTATGTTAAAAGCTTTAAAACAGATAGCGAAGCACATGGGAACTCCGAACAAGGGTCAAACTGGAAAAACCAAGCTCCGCAAACCTGACACCTTTGACAGATCGGATTCCCAAAAACTCCATCCCTTCCTCCTTCATTGCAAGCTCCACTTCCGCGATAATCCTCAGACCTTTTCCAGTGATGAAGCGAAAGTTACTTGCACTATCTCTTTTTCAAAAGGGACGGCTTTAGATTTTTTCGAGCCTGAACTCTTAGACAACGATGCCTTCCAAGACCCGCCCTGGCTTACAAACTATCGGGACTTCACAATGGTACTCTGAGAGAATTTTGGAGCTTACGATCCCGTCGGCAATACAGAAACCAAACTCGACAATCTCCAAATGCGCAACAACCAACACATCACGAAGTTCATCGTAGAGTTCAACCACCTAGCAGCTAGAGTGAATTGGGGCAATGCCACCCTTTGTAGGAGTTTTTATACTAAACTTCCCAATCATATTAAAGATATTCTTGCAACCTGAGACAAAGCCGACATGCTTCCAGAACTCCAACAACTCGCGCAAACCATCGACAGCCATTATTGGGAATGACGAGGCAAAGTCAACCGTGCCACCACTTCCAACAATAACTACTCTGGTAACAGTAGCAAATCAGACAAGCAAGAATCCCGATCGAACCAATCACAGAAGAGGACGAACAACAACAACAGTTCGGCTTCCGCCTCCTCTACCAAACCTCAGTCCTCCACATCAAATTTACCAAAAACTCCGGATATTCCCAATATACTCGGAAAAGATGGAAAACTAACACAACAGGAGAGGCAGTGACACATGGACCAAAACCTTTGCATGTTCTGTGGGAAACCCGGGCATATCGCGAAGGACTATCCACGATCAACCTCTCTTAATGCTCAATTGAAGGCCTGAGTGGCCTCCACAATTTTGAGCAAACCCAAGTCCAAGGCCAAACCTGTGGCCATTATGGATTCAAAAAAATAATAAGCAGCTCTGAGACCTCCGCACAGACCCAGAGTTGCATTGATTCCATCTGTGTGTTTTCCGAGGTCCAACTCAACACTTCCGCTCTTTCACAATCCGATTCTCTTACTATATGACTGACTTCTGACATTATTCCGAATACTAACATTCAAGCTCTCGTGGACTCCGGTTCCACTCACTGTTTTGTAGACTCATCATTCGCTTCCAAGCTTCCACTGGAGTTCCACAACATTCCGCAAATCCCCCTAAAACTTTTTGATGGCACTTCTAACGTCTCAATCACGCAGGCTATCGATATCCCAATCCACTTTCCATCTGGCAAAAATCAGGTTGTTGCTATGTATGTAACACCACTTGATTCTAGCTGCTCCATCGTGCTAGGACACAACTGGCTCACCTGCTACAATCCATTGATTGACTGGGTATTGAGCAGTATATCGTTCCGCATTCCTCAGCAACAAGATTCAATTCTGACGTCACTCTCCACAAAATCCACCTCTGTGGTTTCTGTAATCCTGAAATCCAATCGCACGGATGCCCCTCCAACATCCGAACAAGACTCACCTATCGACCTAGTCCCTGCTTCCGCATTCACTCACTTGTGCAAACTAGGCAACAAGGAGATCTTTCAGTTATGCGTATTTCTGAAAGGAAGATCCGCTTCCATCATCGATGCTTCCCCGAATCCCGATCCGACAGGCAATCTCAATGGTGTTCCATTGGAATATCACGAGTTTTCCAATGTCTTCAGCAAGAAGAAAGCGGAAATCCTCGCTGATCATCAACCGTACGATCTCAAGATTGACCTGATAGAGGGAGAGAGTCCCCCCTTGGAAACCATTTATTCCCTATCTCCAGTTGAGCTAGAAACACTCCGAAAGTTCATTGACGAGGTGCTAGCCATAGGATTCATCTGCCCTTCACTTTCTCCACACAGTGCTCCAGTACTATTCTCGAAGAAGAAATTAGGTGGACTCCGACTCTGTATCGATTTCTGTGGTCTCAACAAAATCACAAAAAAAGACCAATATCCGCTTCCCCAACTTTCTGACCTTTTGGAAAGCCCCAGAAAAGTGCGGATTTACAGCAAAATCAATCTCTGACATGCTTACCATTTAGTCCACATTAGAGAGGGCAATGAGTGGAAAACCACATTCAGGACCTGATACGGTTCCTTTGAATGGCATGTTATGCCCTTTGGTCTCACTAATGCACCAGCCGCCTTTCAGCAATTCGTGAACGACATATTCAGCAACCTGCTCGATGTTTCAGTCCTCATCTATTTGGACGACATCTTAGTTTACTCCAACAACCTGGAAGAACACGGAGAACATGTTCGCGAAGTCCTCCGACGTCTCCAAAAAAACCAACTTTATGCAAGGTCCAACAAATGTGAATTCCACAAGACAACGGTGGAATATCTCAGATACATACTCTCTCCAGAAGGACTTTCAATGGCAGACGATAAAATCAAAGTAATCCAAGAATGGCTCGAACCCCAAAAAGTAAAAGATATCCAATCCTTCCTAGGCTTTGTGAACTTTTACCAACACTTCATTCATAATTACTCCGACATCGCAATTCTGCTTACCTGACTCACTTGGAAATCCATAAAGTGGAACTTCTCTGATGAGTGTCGGAAATCGTTTGAAACACTTGAGAAAGCCTTCACCACAGCTCCGATCCTTACGCACTGGATTCCCGACTGTCAACTCATTGTGGAACCCGATGCTTTGGACTACGCCCTCATGGCAATCCTCTCTATCATTTCTCTGGAAGATGGTGAAATCCACGCTATAGCTTTTCATTACAGAACTTTCACTGCCCCGGAATTAAACTACAATGTTCATGACAAAGAATTACTTGCTATTTTCGAAGCTTTCAAGATTTGGCAACAAAACAAGACACTCAGCAACATCTGACGTGAATATACATGGCCAAAACTCCGAGACTTCGTTATCTCTTATGTCAAATCCTGTACAACATGTATGCGATCAAAATCCCAATGACACCGGCCTCATGGATTCCTTAAGCATTTACCAATTCCTGTAAGGGGAACCCCTCATACTGCTCCTTTTTATTCTCCTTCTCCTATTCTCCTCTCTTATTCATGTTCACCCCTTCTATCCCCATCTCCCTTTTATCTCTCTTTTCTTCCTGTTGTTTCTATCTAATATTCCCATTTCCTTCCCCCCCCTCCTCCTTCCTACTCACTTCTACAACTGGCGTCTCTATTCACGAGTTAAGCGCCCGGTGATGTGTGCAAGTTGGAACCTCCCTGGGTTATGTCATAGGTCACGTGACTTCCGTTTTAAGCGCCCAGAACGTTCAGTCAGTTCGGAGACTTTCCTTAATTAGTAGTCGCCTCGGCAGTGGGAGTCCTTAGGCTTTTCTCTTTGGATTCCCATCTGCCAGGTATGTATCCTTGCCTGTAGCCTTCCTTGAACTTATATACTTTGGATTCCCATCTGCCAGGCTCTAGTGTGATATTCCACTAGCCCCAGAGGTTGCCCTTATAGTAGACAAGCCTGCCAACTTACTGGACCGGTCACTGTCACCTTCGTCTCTGAATTGATATCTTCAGGCACATAGCTGCTTAGGACCCCTCTGGTACATTCCTTAATACACCATCCACTTCTACCATGTCTACACCCATACCAGAAGACCCGAATCCCTTTGATTTTCAAGCGGCGTACAATGAGCTGCATCAGTGTGTCGCGGTTTTAGAGGTTGCTTTGCATGCTGAGAGAGAACAGAAGGAGTTACTGGCACAACAGGTTCAACAGACAGATGTCCAGGTGCACACCTTGAACCATGATGTCGCTAGCCTTATGACTGCATCCCTTTCCCCCCCTACTACTCAAAAACGCGCCACTCCCACCACTCCTGCTGACTTTAATGGCGACAGAGAAAAAGGACGAGTTTTCTTGAACTCTTGTAAACTCTATCTTGCCCTGTGCCCAACTCACTTCACCAATGATCACGCAAAGGTCCTCTGGGCCCTGTCATTCATGAAATCAGGCTGTGCTTCATCCTTTGCCACACACATCTTCGAAATGGAAACTAGAACTGGTCGCCCTACCCATTCTACCTGGGTCTCTTTCGAGGAGGCATTCAGGTCGACATTCTTCCTTCCCCATGAAGAAAATACTGCCCGGACCAAACTCGAGTCGCGTCAATACTCTCAGAATTGTTGTACCATTGATGACTATATCAATGAGTTTGAAGAGCTGGTCGAGAAGTCTGGATACAGAGAACAGGCCTCCCTCGTCATGAAATTCTGCCATGTTCTTGACCCTTCAATCCAGAGCCAGATTGCTAATATGGTTGAAGGACGCCCATCAGACAATGACCTTTCCAAATGGTTTTCAGTGGCTAGGACAATCTCACAAGCACGTGCTGCTAATGAAGCCTTTCAAAGCACCTCACGCCCTGCACCGAATACTTCTACCCGTCCCTCTCCCGTCTCTGTTGGTGTCAACCACCAAAACCCACACCCACCTCACCAATCGGAATCAGCACCACAGCTTCAAGCAGTCCCACCTATTGCTACCATGGGTGCCCAACCAGTGGCAATGGAGGTAGACACTACTCACCGTCGTCAACCCAGTTCCCTTGTCTGTCATAGGTGTGGAAAACCAGGCCACTTCATTCAAGAATGTCCTCAGGCCTTTGATGTTTGGACCATGACTGCTGAAGAGAAGGATGAATGGATTGGCTCCACCAGTTATCATTGAAGGCGAACCCAAATACGAAATCGAAGAAATTCTGGACTCCAATATAGACACTCGCCGACGTTGCAAGATACAATATTTAGTATGATGAATGGGTTATCAAATCACCAATGAAGAAACCTCGTGGATTCCCACTATGGAATTAGGCAACACTTCAGAGGTCATTGAAGACTTTCATCGCAAACATTCCAACAAACCCGGTCCGACTCTTCCTTAACTTTTCTTTATTTTTCTAATTTTTCCGATTCTTCCTTCAGTTTATGTTCAAGTCCCTCATTACATTTCCCTCTGTTCCAAGAAATTCCGCTTCACATTTTCGCTCAAATCCTGATTCAATTTTCCAACTCTATTTCCCATATTTCATCCTTTTCCATTTCCTCCATCCTTACTTCCAATTCCCACTCATGGTGCTGAACCATCCTCTGTACCCATGAGGTGAGAATCTGTGTCTCCTCGGAATGGGTCTGCATGGAACTCACGTGATGATTGACGGACTTCCGCAACTCTTGGATTTCCTTCACCAGCGACTCCGCTGTTCCTTCTTCACCTGTATCCACGCCTTTCACGACTTCTTCCCCAAATCTCAACATTCCTGGTCAACGGCATGTTCTCCCATCCCTTGTGCATTTGTCGCATGTCGCATTTGCTCCCTCCCCTATTGGCCAACAAAAAATATCCTGAACCCGACATCCTGCACAACAATACTGTTTGTCTCCGACCTGGTTAATCGCAGATTCGTGAACCCTCCTATGGGCAATGGTTCTATCCACCACATTCCTTTTCCTTCCCCGGAATTTCTCCTCCGATTTCTGGTCGGCCTTCCTCTCCTTTTCTGCCTTTTTCCGCTCCGACCTTCTCTGCTCCAATTTCTTCGCCGCCTCTTTTTGAAACTCCGAAATCTTGCGAATCTGTGCCTCCAAATCGGTCCCCAACTCCAAATCATCTTCGGAAATCAGGTCCTCAAGCGAGATAATCAGCGGCATCAACATTTCAGCTCAGAAGAGGGTAGGGATAAGAAGATCAGGGAACTGATAAGTCGAGCCCCATCCATCACTCTTATATATCACGTTAGGGGTTTCACTTAATAACCAAACCAAACCTCCCACGCTTACCTTAGGCCTCAAGGGCTCGGCCTTAAAGAGGAGATACTGTTAGAACCCACATAATGCCCACAGCTGTAACACTCACCAGAAGTCTTGGAAACAGGAAACAGACATTTACTGTTGATTTGTCTAAAATCAATAGAAGAATGCCACAGTGTGGCTGATAGATCATAGATCTATGACTTCAATAAGAACTCGAAGCCAAATGTCTAGATCTGGAGAGGATCAAGATACGTCTGGAGCCACAGCCAAAGGCCTGGACAGAAGAACTGAGACTGCCCATGACGTGGACAGGTGAATGGGAATGCTGAAGAGAATATCTAGTCCTTGTAGAACTACGACACCTGTTGCTTCCGACTCCATGAGTCGAAAGTGAGTATCAGCGGATCTAAGGAGATCCGTGCTGGGGGAATCAGAAACAGACGAAATATTGCCTGTTAAGAAAACAAGAAGAATTTCAACCAGGTCAAAGTTATGATCGTCTCTCAATAAGTTGAGAGAAGTGCCAATGAGCGACACTGACAAGTCGCCGGGAGTGCAAATGTCCCAGCTGCCATATGTTCAAGAACATTGCAGATTGCAAAGTTTGCCGTCCCAAACAGGGATGGAAGAGCATGGGTCGATACACCAGGAAGATGAAACCCAGCAATATGAGCATACAACCGGAGATATTGCCTGGATGATTATGGCCCTCATAAACATGTGGGTACTATGAGTGAAGTGAGCCAACGAGTGGCTGAGGCAGCTTGTGCAGCAGACAACACCATGAACCAACTCCAAACCCTGGGAGATGGTATGGAACTGTTAATACAGTCCCTGGAGGAGGAAATACAGGACCTTTATGTGGAAAGGCCCCTGAGCGTGGAAACAATCCCAATAGGGATTGTGAAGTCGACCACAAGGCTGAGAAGGCTTGCAAGAAACAAAATAGACAGAGGATGCCACCTCCATCTGGACCAAGAAAGAGGAATGGTCCTCGTGAAGCAAGCACTACCCTAGAGCAGGATAGCATCAGTACATGCCAGTGTACTGAGGAAGAGACAGATCGTGAGCTAGAGGCTCACAATAGACAAAATATCTGTGAAGGAATTCACTGATCAAAAAGGACGTACAATGAGCAAGAAGTGCTCAAAGCAGTGACCCAACAGTCACTGCGGGAGATGATGAAGTCTGATGCTGATAGCATCAGCACCACAACTAGCACTCACATTAGCCTTGAATGTGAATTCAATCACTGGGATAGGATCAAACAGAAGGCAGCGCAAGAGAAGCACCATGCACTAGAACTCCATGCTAAACAGTGGATAATCTAGTCGAGGAGGCATATATTGCCTGGATTGAAGGTGACACCTTCGATAAACCAAGTGAGTCAGCAAGAGTGGCTTGATCCACCCTTAGTAGCAGTTGTAGACTGAGGGATGTGTTCTTGACAGCTGACAAATGTCGACCGTTGTATCAGATCGATGAAGACATCACTGATCCACCAGTGTGGCAGGACATGAGTAATCATGCGCCTCGTCCGCACAGACGGATACAAGCGATACCGCATGCAGTATCACTAGCAGTTACAGATCCTGAATGGAGGGTTCAGGAGGTAGGAGGAAATCCGTCTACTTATGTAGATGGAGTCCCAAGGATGGTGCATGCTGCCCTTGAGAAACACAAAGACAGTGAGCCAGACAAGTCCATGCTTGCTAAAGCCGGAGTAAAATTACCTCACCCAGCAGAATATGCTGGGAAAGCAGATCTCGAAGAATTCAAGAACTTTGTCTCAGGAATCCTGAGATGGCTAGGCATGAATAGTCTACTGGGGCCATCCAGCATGGAACTCCAGCTGAACTATTTGGGCACTCGCCTCAAAGGCGAGGCATTGGAGTGGTACACTCGAAATATCAAGCATCATGATCCAGTCGTAGTCGACTGGACCTTTGAGAGTGCAATCTCTGGTTTGCAACAGCGATTCCTACACGCACTCACGCATAGACATGTGTTGAACAAGTTTGACACACTCGTGCAAGGGACTAGAACCGTTCAGGGGTTACTGAACGATATTACAAAGTATGCAGTGCAAATGATACATCCATCCGATGAATATATGATCTGAAAGCAGTTCATAGAAGCACTTCGAGAAGCACTGCGTCATGAAGTCCTAAAACTGGGCTACACGACAAAATTCAGTTCAATAACTGAATTGTATGAGGCCGCAAAGGCTGTAGAGGATGTGTCCCGATATGATATTGGGTCATGCAAGATGGAGTCTAGCAGCACTCACACACCACAAGCAAAGCCTATTTCGACAAATAGGTGAAGTCAGGGTGTTGCGAGCTTGTCTCAAGCTCCCAATACAGGGAGCCGTCCTACAGCGAAGCAGACGACATATCATCCGCCTAATGCTCGACCTCAAATGGAGATGAGGCCAAGTGTACCCCAAACAGGGGTACAAGCTACACAGAGAACTGGAGCAAGAGCTCCCACCACTTCTTCCCCTCCACAAAAACCTCCTGGAGGTTCGGGAGGTCAAGGACGTAGCACAGAGCTAATGTGCTATGAGTGTGGACAAGTTGGGCATATTAAGCCCAATTGCCCACAGTAGAATAACACACCGCACATAGCAGGTGCACAGTTAGAGGAAGTGGTTGAGCACTCAGGGAGTGCTCAAGAAGGGGAGGAGGAGCCACAAAGTGGCAAATTAGATGAGTGAATGGATGTCCAGGACGACCATGAGAGTGAAATTGGCAAACTAGTCACTGATTACCAATCGGAAATCAGGCCCTATCAATGGGATGATGACGACAATATGACAACACAAAGCCCGTATTGAGTGGATGGAGTATGTCTGCTAGGAGGATTGTATGAGGAAAGGTGGTGCATATATGTGGCGCAAAAACCAACTACCACAATTAGTGGTGATTTAAGTCGAAACAACGACTTCCATATCCATGTGGGAGTCATAGATAGGACCATTGAGCCTATCTACCATCATCGGTTTAGACTGCTAACAAGCATGATACTCGACAGCGCCTACTACACTACAAAAGATGCTCACTGCACACCCACCTATCATCATCAGCTTTCGCCAGACCATCATCTGCTGTGCTACCTCCAGTCCCCCAGACACATCATCTCCACACTCATTCTATTTTTCATCAATTCTATTTTCAATATGCCATCCAGCATTGCCGCCACCACATCCCATGATTCATTTCAGATGACTGCCAAGCCAGACATACACATTGGACCACACATTGAACTTCCTAGTTGCCGTTCTCCCCTTGATGTTCATTTGTCCAGTCCTCCTCCACAAGTCGCACATCATCGGTACTATACTCTATACGTCGAATCTCCTGAAGGCCCATACCAAACATTCCCCTCCTATCCTCCTTATCGCATTCATGATTGCATTTGGGTATTCAACCCTGTCTTCCATGCTCCCTTCCACATCATCGGCTTTGACCCAAACTATGAACCAGTGAATGGTTGGCATTGTATCGTACTCAGGAACTACTGGGATATCAAAGAGTTTGGTCCAGGAACAGAGATTTGCTACGGTTATGTGCCTAAGGACTTCATCAAGCAGGACTCGTCTTTGTTCCCTCTCTGGAGCAAATTCGTATCCAAGTGTCGTGATTGGTTCAAATGTTTCTCAGTCATCATCAAGTCACATGACTCTCTTACTCATCCTCGGAGATATTTGACAATCAACTGGAATCCTATTGGACGGCTATGACTCATTTTCCCCACATGACTCACTCGCTTCTTGGCTGTACTTCTATTTCCAATTGTTCCACATGTATTGTCTGTGACTAACTTCTATTCTATTTATGGCTTCTATTTCCAATTTGCTGCCACATTTCCCTTCATTTCTTCGACCACCTGACTCATTTCTCCATTCCATTACAAACCACCTTCCTATTTTGGTTTTTCTGCCTCTCACCGTTAGTCATTTCTCCTGTCTGCTGTCGACAACATCATTGTACGGCATACTTGCATCGTTTGTTGTTCTGCTAATGTATATAAGGCCTGTTTTGCCTAAGTGTACCCCAATTCACCTCTTTCAGTTGGATTCACTCGTCTAAGTCCAAGTCTAAGTCTTCTAAGTCTACTGCTACGTCTACATCAAGGCCAGCTTTGTCAATCACATGACATTTGCTGTTGTATCTCGTCTACGCTTTCGTCAGCGTATTATGTCATCATCTTCATCACTGCTACGTCTTCATCTTCGTCTTTGTTGCTGCTGATAGCAAAGCGCACTGAGCCGAACACCAGTGTTAGTAGCCGTGCAACGACGACACCGCTGCCCACTGTCTTTTGGATCCATTTCTGAAAGTAAACCGACACCGTGTGATAAGATGTGCCCCAAACGGGCGCATATAGACAACCAGACAATCTTTGGGTATTGGGAGATTGGTGGAGTCAGAGCCCACTGTCTATTAGACGGCAGGTGTGAGGGAGTCATGCTCTCTTTGGACTTCATATGTGCCGTAGGCATCACAATGTTCAAACTCAAATGTCCCATTGGTCTACAGCTAGCATGTGTCGGCAGTAAGTTGACCATCAACTATGGAACGCACACCAATATCCACCTTGGTGAGCACAATATCGAGGAATACTTCGATATAGTGAATGTAGATTACTGCGATGCAATACTAGGAACACCATTCCTACATAAATTAGGGATATCCCTTGACTTTAGAGGCAAGGGATGCATCCGTATGGGAAAGGGAGTAATTCCAAACTATGCAAATGCTTGGGAAGTGCAGCTGGAATACCAGGACCCGGCTGAATGCAAGATTTGAATTGCAAGCCTTAAACCCAAACCAGCGAGCCACACGCCGTGACTCACAAATGGCTCCTCATTGCAAGTGGAGCCATCGACAAGCTTGCCAGATGAGAGGCGAGACAAGGGGAAATGAAAGGAAAAGCAACAGAATATCAACATTGGTCTACCCAACCAATGTACCGAGGGAAATACCGATGGGAGTACTGGCACCAATCAACTGTTATTAACGGCTGATGACTTCCCCAAGCTAAGGGAGCTAGAGTTCACAGACCCCTTTGGAGGTGTGCCATTATAACTTCCTCCCTGGAGGGAGATCAACCATGAAATTAAGTTCATGGATGACACTAAACAGTTTCATTATTGATTACCGAAGTGCCTGGAAGCACTTCAAAACAAACTGATCAACAAAGCCGACTGGTATACCACTGCTGGTTGGTGGGTAGCAGCATCAGTACGTTCTGCAGTGCCAGCACTATGCATTCCAAAGAAAAACAGAAAGCTCAGAACAGTGATAGACCTACATCTATGCAATGACAACACAGTGAAGGACATTACACCCTTCTCAGACCAGGATACAATCTGGCACGACATAGCTCATGCTGCATGCCAATCCAAGCTTGAAATGTCTGACACATACAAACAAATATGTGTAGTCGAGGAGGACATCGATAAGACGGCCTTCACGACCATATTCAGCACGTTCAAAAGCTGGGTTATGCAGATTGGCGATTGTAATGTGAAATCTATATTTCAACATCTCATGACATTGATTTTTCGTAACCAAATTGGTTGATCAGTCCACATATACTTGGACGATATATTCATCTATTCGAGCTCTATTGAAGAGCACAAAAAACACCTTAGAAAGGTGTTTGAAATATTACATGAGGCACATTTGTTCCTCAGTGTAAATCGATCCAGGATTGATTTGTATTCGCCTTGCATGGAATGTCTTGGTCACATAATATATGACAAGGGCATACATGCCGACACAGATAAAATGGAGAAGGTTCGAGGTTGGAGAAGACCTTGAACATTTAATGATGTCCAACGATTTCTAGGACTCATTCAGTATCTGGCACCATATATGCCAGATTTGACGGCATATACAACTCCCTTATCAGGAAGTGCACGCAATAATAGGACGTTTCAATGGACGCCCTTGATGGATAAGTGTTTTGAATCCATCAAAGCACTAGCATGTAAGGCTCCAATATTGAAGCCTATAAATCACACTAGTTCAGAACCCATTTGGGTTGTGACAGATAGCTCCAAGTCTGGAGTCGGAGCAGTCTATGGACAAGGGCCAGACTGGACGACTTGTAGTCTAGCAGGATTTCTTTCAAAGAAATTCAGTCCCGTGCAACAGGGTTACAAAACACATGAGCACAAGACTATTGCTATCCTCGAAGCACTTATGAAGTGGGAGGATAAGCTTCTAGATCCCCAGTTCACACTGGTCATGGATAACAAAGGCCTCAAATACTTTGAGATACAACAGCATCTGTCCAACATACAGGTGCACTGGTGGGAGTTTCTCTCTAGATTCAATTATACCACAGTACATGTACCAAGGGTGGAGAACAAGGTAGCTGACTGTCTGTTGCACCACTTCAAGAACAATAAGCAGGGTGAACATCACCCAGCAGAAGAATACATCGACGCAGATGTGCAGCTAGACCTGGAAGGAGAAATACGAATGGCCACAGCATGATGGTTGCAGCGACTACAAGAGGTGACAGAGCAGCGGGTCACAGATGCGCAGCAGATGAAGAAAGCAAGGGAAGTACCTCCCACACAGGTGGAAGGTAATGAGGAGGATGATGTACTAGCTACAGCGCCAGGTGCAGACTCAGAGAGTCTACGCTCATGTGTAGAACATGAGTTTAACCTAAAAAAAGGCTGTAGCCAATGGCTATGGAACAGATCCAATACTCAAGAAAGTATTGGCAAATCCTGAGGCTCACCCCATATTCTGGGTTAGAAACAGACTGGTTTGGACAATGGACATTGGGAGATGTCACCTGGGAGCCACGCTCTGTATGCAGAGAGTTATAAGTGCTAGATGCTTATCTAGAGCTGAGGGGAGTTAGGAAGCCATGAGACCTTCCTAATCATGCTGTATAGGCACAATAGCAGCAATAAGTGACTCCTTTAATAAAAGGACTTGACACAAACATACGTCATGTTGGAAATTTGCGTGGTGCAACACAGTCACGTGAATAGGTCATGTGACACGGTGGTTGCGCTCACGTTACATTTAAGCGATGATTTTATCGCTGCTTCAAGGCTTCTTGCCACCCACTTCCACACCTGCACCAGTGCAAGTGTACCAGCGACAGTACACATGGACAGCGAAGCGTCCCACCAACACCTCTCCACAGAGGCACTACCTAGTGCCTCTGAGCAATTTGCTATGCTCCAAAAGGAGCAGAGCTGGACTGTGCATGGTGTCAAGGATGCCATCGCTATCGTCCATTGCGACTCCTGCCTGGAGTGCAATGTGTATACGCAAAACTGTGGCTTATCGACCCCCAAATGCACGACATCAAACATGCATTAAAAGTGGCTTGGCCACCTCTACTTGCTGAAATGGTGCGTCCTTTTATTAAGGATGCAGTAGCCTCCTACAAGGAGGAGGTACGTGAGCTCCAGTCAGAGCTTGATACACTTCGTGCTGCTCTCAATAAGGAGAGACAGATTAATCATGAAATGGCAGATAAGTTATCCGCCATGAAGTCAACGCAATTGGCGCCAACTATAATCGATCTGACATTGCTGCCAGACTTGGTGATGGACTCAGCGAGTCCCTCTCTGCCAACTACCGGTGCTTCACTGGTAGGACCAACTCGATCCGGTCGCAAGACCGCATCCACAAAGCAAACGTGAGTGGTGCCATACCCTGTGTCACTGAATGCCCATATTGCCCTGGCCATAGGCGACCTGCCTGCAATGCAGATGGTATATTTACCCTGCCCATTGGGCAAAGCACCGCACCCTAATGCGGTGCACATGAGCTGTTGGCCCACAGAGTGGTTCGACATCTGCCAGCTCAATGACCCTAAGTTCGTTGAGCAGCTTACGCTTGCGCACGTGACACTTGCCATGTTGTGCAGCATGCTATCATTAAGTGTGTTGATTGCAAGCAATGCCTGGCCACTTGAATGCCAGTGTTCAAGATTGCTCATGACATGCCTCCCAACCTTAGGGACACGTTATGCACAATAGAATACTCCCCAGAGGGAGTATCACCCGCTATTTGCAGGCTTATAGATAACACCCTCCAATTGGAGGATGTGGACATATGGATTTGGCTTAAACTCATTAAGCCAAAGAAAGACAGCCTAGTCTTTTTTCAAAAACTCACGGAACTGTTTACAGTCCATGGCCAGTGGGCTGACCTTGCCAGTACATGCTGGCAGCGAGGTCTCCCGATGCTATTGTCTACTAGCATTGAGAAGGTGTTTAAATGGAAACTCCCCCATGCGGAGACATCACTCAATGAGCTAGCCCAGTAGCTGGGTACCTACATGGGGGTAGATCCCACTAGGGCTCTAGTAAATATAGAGCCCTACTTCATGTGCAAGCAGAGCAAGGTCTGCTACAACGCTACTGCACAGAGGGTACTCGATGCCCACAAAGGCTGGACATATACCAGCCTTCATATACCTACCCCCGCACATCCCTCAGGGTTTTGGGGATCACCTAGCACATCCAACGACAATTTGCCACTAGACAGATGAGGTGGAGGGCCTCCCCACTCGCAGGCATGTGCAGACATGCCATCGATGGGACCCCCTGCTCCATCCACTCCCCCACCTGCTTCCGCTCACATTGCAGAGGACAATCCTATGGAAATCAACCCCACCGACTCCCTCTACTACGACAACTTCGTCGAAGTTGCTGCGCAGTCTTCCTTGACTGCGCCTGCACCCATATATGCTGATCCCCCATCAGCATAAAAATTGCCCAAACCTCCTGAGGTTTGGTCTGTGGGGAGGGTGTAAGAATGAAGATTCTTACTGTAGCATATATGCTACTATTTAGAGAATATAAGTCACCAGAGTGACTTATGGCTCAGATTATGTAAAGCCGTCCACTAGGGGTGCCTGTAGATAGTGGACAACTATACAGTTGTCCACAACTAATTATATAAGCAACTTAATCTTACTTGTAACCACATGCATCGCAGACACCAATAAAATTATTGGCTCAGTCTGTTTGTGTGAAACATATAGATTCTTACAGTTCTACTGTGCGAATGGACTCAAGAAACTCACTGTGTGCAGAGACTATGCTGCTAAGTAGTGTCCTCCTCACATCTAAACATTCCGCACATCTGGCAGTGTACAAGCCCTTCTCCAAAGGATGTGCAGAGCTTGTGGAGTGAGTTGGGGAAGCAGCTTGTGCTGAACCTATTCTTAGAAGGCCAATCGGATTTACGGAGTTCAACGGACTTCGAACCTGGAAACCGGCTTGTACCGAGCCTAGAATGCCATCTTTGGCGAACTCCGATAGTTCAGACTCAGTGTCATCAGGTGATTTCTATGTTCCGAAGCCACGATGAGAGGCCTTTCATCTCAATTTGCCAGGGTTACCTTGAGCTTTAGAGCTACAGGTGTGAGGAACTATCACGACGAGTCCTTCGGATATCGTAAACCGCGTCCATTTGAGCTACCAGATTGTACGTTCGTAACCACTCCCATATTCAGGAGTGAGCTCAGTGTCAGTTCATGGCAGATACACCCTCGCAACTAGCGAATAGGACTCAAAATGCCCCTTTACTTCGTTATGTGGATTCGGTTCGTACCCATGGTCATCGCGCTGCCAAGATTGACCCCTTGGACCTGTTGCAACGCGAGGAGGTCCCTGCGCTGAATCCTTCACGTTACGGCCTGGATGACCCGGAAAGAATATTTCCTGTTGACGGTATTATCTGGAACAAGTCCCTTGAAGAATCTCGTCCCGAGCCAGCCAGCTCTGAAGAGTGGAATATGCGCCAAATAACAGAGCATATGCGCGCAGTCTATGTAGGGAGGATAGCGTATGAATATATGCACGCAACTTCTAAGACAGAGAGACTTTGGTTCTCGCATCTTCTAGAGTCTACGTTGGGGGAGTCTGTAACGGTGAAGACAACGACACAAAGGAAGAGGATATGGCAACTTCTCGTTAGAAGCGAAGTGTTCGATCAGTTCCTTCAAGCTAAATTTCCTAACCTCAAGCGCTATGGTCTCGAAGGCGGAGAATCTATGTTGCCTGCTCTGGATAGTCTGTTCCGTGTTGCAGCGTTAGGTTTGCGTCATGCGATATTTCTTTACTTATTTGGGCACAGACTGATTCATCTTTCCATTTAAAAAGCTGGAATTGAGAATATTGTCCTTGCCATGCCGCACCGTGGTCGTCTAAATCTGCTCACTGAACCAGAACTCCTCAAATACTCCCCAACGGCTCTTTTTCATAAAGTCAAGGGAGAGAGTGAAATACCAGAAGAACTCAATGCTCTTGGAGATGTTATTAGCCACTTGGGTATGTCTGTATTTTCTCCTCTTTGAATGAGGACCAGTGTATGATACTGTTCCACAATGTAGTCGCCAGCCCGAGTCTTTCGTATGAAGGGGCTTCTGCACCTGTGAAAATTACTTTATTACCGAATCCATCACATCTGGGTAGATATTTCATCTTCATATTGTACATTTTCTTTAACACTTTGATACTTTGTGCAGAGGCTGTCAACCCTGTTGCGCTTGGCTATGCCCGGGCCAAACAATACACACTACTCAAGTCTCCCGACTACGCTTCTAATGCACATTGCACTCTTGGAGATAAGGTCATGTGCGTGCAGCTACACGGGGACGCGAGCTTTACAGGTCAAGGTGTCGTGATGGAGGGTTTTGGTCTAAGTGAGTTAAAAAACCTGGAACCTGACCCGCTGTACTGACCATGACCTCACAAAAGGTAACTTACCTCACTTTACGAGTGGTGGAAGTGTGCATCTTGTGGTAAAGTACGCATATACCTGAGGTATCATTATCCCGCTGAACTCTTCTATTTATTAACACCAAACAGTAATAGGTACGGATGGTCTAGCAGAAGCATACTCTAATCCTACTCCGCTTACCCCTCACAGTATTGGGTATACGACCCCCGCTTCATCTGCACGCTCATCGCTGTACTGCTCTGACGTCGCGAAAATGATCAATGCCCCTGTGCTACATGTAAATGGAGATCACCCCGAAGGTGTTTTATACTGACGTTCTGTAAATTTCATTTATTCAAATTTGGCATCTGGGTTAGACGTTGTACGCGCCATGGAAGTTGCTTTCAAGTATCGGAATTCTTTCAGAAAGGTCACAGCCACTGCGCGCTACTTTTCGCGAATATTTTAACTCACCATGTCCAGGATATTGTCGTGGATTTGATGGTATACCGACGATGGCAAGTGTTGCGGCGACTATATTTTCGACTGCTCTAACTCCGTGAAGGGGCCACAATGAACTCGATGAACCTGCTTTCACGCAGCCCTTAATGTATCAAAAGATCAGGAGCCGAAAGTCCGTGCCAGCCCTATACGAAGAACGCCTGGTGGTGCGAACCCTTTCACACATGACAATACTATTTACTTTTATCACAATGGACATCTAGGACTCGGAGATCATTTCTCTCACTGATACACAGGCATTCCGCGAAGCCTACAGATCTCATCTGGACTCTCAACTCGCTGCCGTACAGTCTTACAAACCCACGGTAGACATGTTGGGTGGAAAATGGAGTGGCCTGGTCTGGCCGGCTTACCCCACCGCCGCATCCAGTATCACCGATGATCCTGACACCGGTTTAGGTCTTGACGTTCTACGAAGGCTCGGACGGCAAAGTGTAGAAATACCAGAAGGCTTTGTATGATCACTTCCATTTTGTTTTTCAAGGGAACCGTGCTGATGTTGACGTTACTACTTCCGCGCAGGAAATACATTCACGCTTGAAGAGGCATGTCAGGCACCGGCTCGAAAGTTTGGATAAAGGTACTGGCATTGACTGGGCCACGGCTGAAGCTCTTGCTTGGGGTTCCTTAATGCGCGAAGGTCACGATGTGAGGATATCTGGACAGGATGTGGGACGTGGGACGTTCAGCCACCGGTACATTTTATATTTTTATGCCATCGGAAGATAAGTCACCTGCCTTTGGCAGCCATGCGATGCTTGTCGACCAGAATACAGAATCTGTTATTGTCCCTTTGAATGCTGCAATATCACCAGCTTTAGGCCGTTTGGAACTTGCTAATAGTGAGTCAATATTTCAGCCGCTTCGCCGCCATGGTTACGCATGTGTGACTGTCTGTCAGGTTCTCTGAGCGAATTGGCGGTACTTGGAGTAAGCAGGCAAACGTTACCCAGTGACTCATAGGCTACCATTTTCTTAGTTCGAATTTGGACTGTCATGGGAGAGACCAAATATACTCCCCATCTGGGAAGCACAGGTGGGTGATTGTGTCTCACACAACGAACGAACTTCATTTTTTTTTTTCTAAGTTCGGTGATTTTTTCAACGGAGCACAAGTGAATTTCAGATTTCGGCCCTCTCTTGTTTCACTCTAACAATGCATTACCCATCAGGTGGTTATAGATACATTCGTTTCGTCGACACAAGGTGAGATTGATGGATAACTCTTTTGATCTATTCTGACATCGTTCTATTTTATCAGCGAAGTGGTTGAAACAATCAGGAATCGTGATTATGTTGCCTCATGGATTGGACGGAGCGGGCCCCGAGCATTCCAGCATGCGGATGGAAAGATTCCTTCAGGTCGGTGTAGTACCCTTTCTTGTATATCTTCCTTGACTCTCGTTCCAAGTTGACGAATGATTCCTATGAATTTGATGCGGGCTTGAATATCAACATGCATATTGTCAACCCGACAACCCCTGCACAATATTTCCACATCTTACGCCGGCAACAACTCCGTAATTTTAGGAAGCCCCTTATCCTGGCCACGCCGAAGGGGTTGCTTAGAGCTCCGGTAATATTTTTGACCATATGAGTAGAATTTCCCTGACCATCATTTTTCTCGATATTTGTGGCAGGTCGCCGCCTCAGATCTTACTGCTTTCGCTTCGGGAAATAAATTTAATCCTGTGCTATTGGATCCACTACATTCATCTCTATCCTCACAGTCAAATGTTGACCGAATCATCTTTTGCAGTGGCAAGATCTATTTCGATCTGGTGGCGAAACGAAAAGACCTGGGGTTACAAACTAATGTTGCTCTTGTTAGGATTGAAGAACTAGCACCCTTTCCTTGGATGGCTGTTAATCATGCGCTGGATACATACGTGTCGACTGAGGAGACACAGGTAGTGTGGGTGCAAGAAGAGCCTAAGAACCAGGGACCATGGCCACATGTGGGTGTGAGGTTGGGTGTTGCATTGGAGGGACGCGAATTACGAACCGGTTTGCAATATGTTGGAAGAACCGAATCTGCTGCACCTGCTGTTGGGGTTGGGAAAGTGTTTCAGAAGCAGAAGGTTGAGGTATTGGAGAATGCATTGTACAGTAGTTAAACCTCCATGAGCAACCTTTGTTATAAAGAGGTCTGCAAGCAACTTGAAGGTAAATGAAGTAGTTCAGCCAACAAACCCTGACCACAAGTCACTGTAGGAAGACTTTGGACTCCTGACCAGGGCATTACACATGGGCACTGGTCAGGAGTCCAATAACACAATGTCCAAGTAGCATAGGTTTCACATACTGTTAAAAAGTGTAGATTGCACACTGCTTAGCAGTGCAATATTTTATTGGAAAAAAAAACATCAATATACACTTTACTTCAGTGCAAAAAAGCACAAACTGTTGCTCCATGTGACCTGGACCAAATGGTCCACTAGAGTGCAGGGGCTTGTGTATCACAGTTGGAGAGCAGGTGTTGACACATCCTGATACCTAATCCACCACACTGGAAAAAAATCAAGGTGTCCTGAGTCAGGGAATGCTTGGGGCATCCTCTGGAAAGCTATCATGTTAACGTTGTGTATGGACTTGTAACATGCTTGGTTTATTTAATATGGCCCAGATATGTTTCACAGCCAGACATACATAGAAAAATTAAAATATTCATAGTATGTATTGCATATTCTCACAGGATGTGTTCACAATATGGCCTTTTCCAGTGCATGAACAAAATATCCTGTGATAATATGGAATACATGCTATGAACATCTTAATTTTTCCATGTATGTCTAGCTTTGAAACATATCAGGGTCATATTAAATAAAACAAGCATGTTACAAGTCCATACACAATGTTAACATGATAGCTTTCCATAGGATGTCCCAAGCATTCCCTGACTCAAGACACCTTGATTTGTTTCCAGTGACAGCTGCAAGTTGAAAGTAGCAAGTAAGTTTCACTCAGCACCCAAATGGACTACATTACTGACTTTCAGGTCAAGAGTTCAAGCCTGCATCAATACATTTGATGTTTGGTGCAGCTGGGACGAGTCAGTGTTATTGTATCTAAGCACAAGAATCTCTTGTAAGTATTTTTTATTTATGATTCCCTATGTAGCATTGGTGGAGTTTAGAATAATTTGTGTGCAACTTTACTACGAATTTTTGAATGTTTCCAAAATTTCTTACCTTTCTGGCACCAATGGTCTTTTTAGAGGTCTGTTGCATCTTTCAAGTTACTTTTAGTTACAGTTATTTTTTGTAGTATTTTTATACATGTGTTAGATCCCAGATCTGACTTCTGTTATTCTGACATTTCTGCATCTTGATAAGCCCTTTCCCCCTTATTTCTAATATATCCCCATTTCATCATTCTTAGTCACCATCCATCTTGATCTTATCCCCATACATTCTATCTTGATTTCCGTATTTGCTCCAATTCCAGAACTCACTCTTATCTCTTTCATTTCTGATTTTGGAATTCCACAATTTCCTTTAAATACACTTTTCCTTACTCAAGCTTTTCCTTAGCTTGTGTGTCGGCTTGCGGACCTGTATCAATCTTCTATCTGTATTAAAGTATATATACTAGTACCTCCTCTATCTCTTACTTCGTGTATTGTTCAAGTATATATGTCCTTATACAATTGATCATTATATTGATATCCTGAGTATTCCAATTCCCGACATATTTCCGATCCTCCAAAATATCCATTCTTTGATTATACTCACTTTTCTGTAAAGCTAAATCTCACTCAATATTCATTTATCGTCACCTCTTATCCCTTTTCTGCATTGGTTATTCTGAACTCCAAAATATCTGAATTCTTCCACTCATTTGATAAGTCTTGACTTGCTGTTTGTTACTGATCTTCTTCTACACAGACCTGACCTTTGGTAGTCCAATAATTCCATCTGGTTAAGAAATCTGAAATACCAGGGCACTAGAAATCCAAGAGGGTGCAACCCATAAGTTGAAGCTGACGCCCGTGTAGATCAGCTTCGGATCTCTGATTTCCAAGTATTCTGATATTCCGCACATTTCCAAATATCATGACATTCCAATCCCAGTCAAGGAGAGTTCCGACCAAATCTGATTTACATCTGAATCCAGTCCGTAACAGTATATACAAGCTTACACTCTTGATTTCTACAATGTCTTCTGACATCCGAATCTGAACACCCACACATGATGACACCGACAAGTTTACCAATGATATCATCAATCCATCAAGTGTTCAGAAGCATTTCAGTGACTTTGACAAATGCCTCATAGATGAAGACTTCAAACCCGAGCAAATTACAAAGAATACCAACAATGCAACCTCAGTCCTTCCTTCTGATGACCTACAATCAATGGCAACAACTTCCAACCATACCCTGATCTTGCCAACACCTAGTGTTGCCGCAGTCCGGTTGGTCGATACACCCCTGTTAAAAGGTGGATTGACGACAGTGAGTGACATCTACCTCCATTGCTACTGGCTGAACAGGCGTAGTAGCGGCAGGTAGGACTGGCTGTAACTGCAGTGCTGAATCAGATTGGTGAGGTGGATGTGGGTTTCTGTGGTTAACACCAGCAGAGACCATAGTAGGGTGAGTAGGAGTATTTGGTGTTCCATGTGAGGCACCTTGGAATGCTTCATTGGCAGCACATGCCTGTGAAATCATCCTAGCCACTGAAAACCATTCTGAAAGGTCATCGTCTGATCAATCATGTTCACAATCTGACTTTGGAAAGAGGGGTCTAGACTGTGACGAAATTTCATGACAAGCAAGGCTTGTTCTGTATACCCAGACTTCTCGATCAGTTCTTCGAATTCATCAATGTAATAATCAACTGCGCAATGATTTTGATAATATTGACGAGACTCAAGCTTAGTCCTAGCAGTAGTCTCTTTATGAGGAAGGAAGAATGTTGATCTGAACACCTTTTTGAAAGAAGCCCAGGAAGGATGAGTTGGTCGGCCGGTTTTGGTTTCCATCTCAAAGATACGGGTGAATATGAATGCCGTTTCTTGACAAGGCCTAATGGCATGATTGTTGCACTGGGTAGGACAGGTAGGTGAGCTTGCTGTTCGAGGCTTGTCCCTCCCATTGAAGTCACCTTAGGTGTTACCATACTGTACAAAGATGATTACACCAACGTGTGTTTTTGGTCAACATTTGTTTGGGTGCAGATGTTGAACAAATGATTTGCCTCAGATTTGTCCCCACACAATTCAGGGCATTTTTGTTAATTTTATCACGATTTCCACACCCAAGCATTTTGTAAGCAACATTACAATTTTCCCAGGGAGAAAATTGAGAACAAAGGGGAAATGGCAGGAAAATTGTAATGTTGCTTACAAAATGCTTGGGTGTGAAAATCGTGATAAAATTAACAAAAATGCCCTGAATTGTGTGGGGCACAAATCTGAGGCAAATTCCTAATTTTCACCCCAATCAAATCCTAACTTTGTTCAACATCTGCACCCCAAACAAATGTTGACCAAAAACACACTTTGTTCTCAATTTTCCCACCATACAAATGGTGTCAAAATTCAATCTTTTTACACAATTTTCCCACACTTTTCTCTAGGTACATTTTGTATCATGTCTCCAGTGCAACACCTGCTACTCCAGGTGACTTCAATGGTGATAGAGAGAAGGGGCAAGCCCTCCTGAATTCATGCAAGCTCTACCTTATCCTGTGCCTACCCAGTTTGCCAACAATCATGCCAAGGTCCTATGGGCCTTGTCATTCACGAAATCTGGCCACACTTCATCATTTGCCACCCGTATCTTTGAGATGGAAACCAAAACCGGCCGACCAACTCATCCTTCCTGGGCTTCTTTCAAAAAGGTGTTCAGATCAACATTCTTCCTTCCTCATAAAGAGACTACTGCTAGGACTACGCTTGAGTCTCGTCAATATTATCAAAATCATTGCGCAGTTGATTATTACATTGATGAATTCGAAGAACTGATCGAGAAGTCTGGGTATACAGAACAAGCCTTGCTTGTCATGAAATTTCGTCACAGTCTAGACCCCTCTTTCCAAAGTCAGATTGTGAACATGATTGATCAGACGATGACCTTTCAGAATGGTTTTCAGTGGCTAGGATGATTTCACAGGCATGTGCTGCCAATGAAGCATTCCAAGGTGCCTCACATGGAACACCAAATACCCCTACTCACCCTACTATGGTCTCTGCTGGTGTTAACCACAGAAACCCACATCCACCTCACCAATCTGATTCAGCACTGCAGTTACAGCCAGTCCTACCTGCCGCTACTACGCCTGTTCAGCCAGTAGCAATGGAGGTAGATGTCACTCACCGTCGTCAATCCACCTCTTTCATCTGCCACAGGTGTGGAAAACCAGGCCACGTCTCTCGAGAATGTCCTCAAGCCTTTGATATTCATACCATGACTGCAGAAGAGAAAGATGAATGGGTCGCCCACTTGCTGTCACCTGCTGATCTTAGACTCACAAGCCCTATCAAGGAGGATGGTCCAGAGCCTCAGGAAGAAGAGGATTTTGTGTCACGCAGCAGGTGAATAGTGTGCCCCTGCCGCCAATCTCCAATCATTTTGCTCCACTGCTGTATAATCAGGTAAATGATGAATATACAGATTTGGAACCTGATTCCTCAGCTATGGGGACCAAAATGCTAGACACACAACCCTTAACTCCTCCCTGGTCTCACACCTGCATCCATCTTAAAAAATGGGAATAAAATCTTCCTGCACAGTATGTTGTTGCCTCCACTCCAGGTCCAAACTCCCTATCTCTCCCAGTTGAGGTTCAAACCACCGATACAGCAGAGATCAAGTTGGTTTGCACTTTACTTGACTCCGGTGCCACTGGTTTGTTTATCAACTCTGGATTTGTTCAGGAAAACCGCCTCACTGCACGTCCACTCTCCCATCCTATTGCTGTGTACAATGTTGATGGTTCACCCAATGAATCTGGATCTACCACTGAAGTCATTGATCTAATTCCATGGTACAAGGACCATTCTGAGAGAGCTGTGTTTGCTGTTACGTGCTTGGGGCGTCAATGCATGATCCTTGGCTACACCTGGTTTCGGGACCACAACCCAGAAGTTGACTAGAAGTCCCAAGAAGTACGGATGACCCACTGTCCTCCCCAGTGCCATACATGTCGTAACATCATCAAGGAAAAACACCGGAAAGCTCTACAATTGTGCACCTGCCATATTGGCCCTTGCCCTATTCTCATGCATGATTCAGATGGATCAACAGCTGAAGAAGAACTCCTCCTGAGTCAACAGTATGGGGGTGATTCTGAAATGGCTGAAGGTACATCTGATGAAGTTATAGAAACGGGTGACCATATTCTAGTCACCATGCTCCCTCCCTAAGCTGAATTCATTCGTGCTTCTTCAACAACATCCCAACAACTTGTAGAAGCTGCCTGGCGCAACTCCCAACCTTCGGACACTCTTCCAGACTACCTGTCTGACTACAAAGATGTCTTTGAAAAGGAGTCATTTGACAAGCTTCCAGAATGCAAACCATGGGATCATGCCATTGAATTAGAACCTGGAGCCAACCCCAGAGCCTCACCCAAGGTGTACCCCCTCTCCCCAGGAGAACAGGCTGAGTTGGACAAATTCCTCGAGGAGAATTTGAGCACTGGACGCATCCAACCATCAAAGTCACCAATGGCCTCACCAGTGTTCTTTGTCAAAAAGAAAGATGGTGCCCTACAGTTTGTCCAAGACTATCATGTGCTGAATGCAATGACAATCAAGAATCGCTACCCTCTCCCCTTGATTTCTGACCTTGTCAACAGCCTACGAGGGGCCCACTACTTTACTAAGCTTGATGTTTGTTGGGGATTTAACAATGCCAGAATCAAAGAGGGTGATGAGTGGAAAGCGGCATTCAGGACAAACCAGGGACTGTTTGAACCTCTAGTGATGTTTTTTGGCCCCTGCCACTTTTCAGACTATGATGAACCATCTTCCATGACCTCATTGCTGAAGGTGTCGTGTGCATTTATCTGGATGACATTCTGATCTTTTCAGAAGATCTAGAGAGTCACCATGAAGTCATATGGAAAGTGGTGCAATGTCTCAGAGAACACAAGCTTTATCTGCATCCTGACAAGGGCAACTTTGACAAGACCAAGATCAAATACCTAGGTCTCATCATCTTGCATGGGAAAGCTGAAATGGATCCTGTCAAGGTTGCTGGTGTCACTGAGTGGCCAACACCTAACAATAAAAAGGAGGTACAGTCATTCCTTGGTTTTGCCAACTTCTACCAGCGATTTATTCAGAAATTCTCACACCATGCACTTCCAATGTTTGACCTACTTTGCAAAGACACTCCTTGGACATGGGGACCCTCACAGCAGGCTGCCTTTGACACAATAAAGAGATTGGTAACATCTGCACCATCCTTGTATTTCCAGATGACGACCTCCCATATCATGTCAAGGCAGATAGCTCTGATTTTGCAACCAGTGCTGTTCTTTCCCAACAGTCCAAGGTCGACAACAAATGGCACCCCATAGCCTTCTTCTCCAAGAGTCTAGTCTGGTTGAATGCAACTATGAGATCCATGACAAGGAAATGCTCACCATCATGCATGCCCTTGAAGAATGGCGACACTTCCTTGAGGGGGCAAGGCATCATATCAAGATCTGGACGGACCACAAAAATCTCGAATATTTACACACAGCCAAACAACTCAATCATTGCAAAGCCTGCTGGTCTCTTTATCTGTCTGGGTTTGACTTCAACCTGTACCATCGTCCTGGCAAGACAATGGGCAAGTCAGATGCACTCTCATGGTGACCTGACCATGGCACCAGCTCAAATGACAATGATAACTTGGTGCTTCTCAAACCAGAACTCTTTGTCATCTGTGCCCTGGAAGGACTGGAGTTTACAGGTGAAGAACGTGACATCCTGAGGGACATTTGTAATGGCACCAAGGAGGGAGAGCTGGAGGAGTTGGTTGCACGTCCTGTCAAGGAGCTTTGCAAGACTACTGGGAAGTCTGTGAAATCATCAGAGTGAGATTTGCTACGGTTATGTGCCCAAGGACTTCATCAAGCAAGACTCATCTTCATTCTCTCTCTGGAGGAGATTCATATCCAAGTGTCATCATTGGTTCAAATGTTTCTGAATCATCATCAAGTCAAGTAACTCATTTACTCATCCTTGGAGATATTTGACAATCAACTGGAATCCTATTGGATGGCTATGACTCATTTTCCTCACCTGACTCACTCGCTTCTTGGCTGTACTTCTATTTCCAATTGTTCCATATGGTCTATTGTCTGTGACTCACTTCTATTCTATTTCTGGCTTCTATTTCCAATTCGCTGCCACATTTCCATTCATTTCTTCGACCACCTGACTCATTTTTCCATTCCATGACAAACCACCTTCCTGTTTTGGTTTTCTGCCTCTCACTGTGTAAGAATCTTAGTGTTCACACTAAACAGACTGTGCCAATAGTTTATTAGTGTCTGCGAGTTGTGTGGTTACAAGTAAGTTCGATTTGCTTATCTAATTACATGTGGACAATTGTATAGTTGTCCACTATCTACAGGCGCCCCTAGTGGGCAGCTTATATAATACAACCCATAAGCCACTCTGGTGACTTATATACCCTAATTAGTCCCATATATGCTACTGTAAGAATCTACATTCGTACATCCTCCCCACAGACCAAACCTCAGGAAGGTTTGGGAGATTTTATGCTGATGGGGATCAGCATATATGGGTGCAGGTGCAGTCGATGACAACTGCGCGGCTACTTTGACGGTGATATCATAGTAAATGGAGTCAGATGGATTGACTTCCATGGTGGTGTCATCCGCTGTAATAGCAGGTGCAGGCAGGGGAGCATACAAGGTGGAAGGTTCCGTTGTTGGCATGTCCGTACTGCCTTCAAGTGGGGAGGCCCTCCACCACGTCCATCGAGTGACAAATCGTCATCCGATGTCGATGTCGATGGTTGTCCCCAAAAGCCTGGGGGGACGAGGGGGCATGGGTATGTGAAGGCCAGTAATGTCTGGCCTTCGCGAGCGTCGAGGACCCTCTATGCAGTCTCGTTATAGCAGATTTTGCTCTGTTTATGCACGAAGTAGGGCTCAATATTGATGAGAGCCCTACGAGGATCTACACCTGCATATGTGCCTAGCCATTGGGCTAGCTCATTGAGAGACGTACGCTTGTGGGGGCGTTTCCATTCGAATGCCTTCTTGGTGTTGGTAGACAACAGCGTTGAGAGATGTTGCCACCAGATTGAACTGGCAAGATCAGCCCATGGGCACGGACTGTAAACAGGTCTGTTAACTGTTGTAGAAAGACCAGACTGTCTTTCTTTGGCTTAATTAATGTACGCCATACCCATACATCAACATCCTCTAGATGGAGGGTGTTGTTGCCATTCCCACAGATAGCAGGTGATACTCCCTCAGGGGAGTACTCTATTGTGCACAACACATCCCTGAGATTGGGAGGCATGTCATGCACAATCTCTAATGCTGGCATTTGAGTCATTAATCGCTGCTTGCGGTCAGCACGCTTGATGAGGCATGCTGTGTGACATGGCAAATGTCACACACGCAAGCGTAAGCTGCTCAACAAATTTTGGATTGTTGAGCTGGCAGGTGTCGAACCACTCTGTGGGTCGATGACTTGTTTGCACTGCTGTGGGATGCAGTGCTTTGCCCAAGGGGCAGGGTAAGAATCCCGTCTGCGTTGCAGGCAGGTCGCTGATGGTGGGAGCAATACAAGCATGCAGCGACGCCGGGTAGGGTGCCGCCAGCATTCTCTGTTTAGATGCGGTCTTGTGACCAGATCGAGTGGGTCCTACCAGTGAAGCACTGGTAGTTGGCATAGATGGACTCATTGAGTCTGTCATCGAATCTGGCAGCGATGTCAGATCAATTATAGTCGGCGCTGATGGCGTTGACTTCATGGCAGATATTTTATCCACCATTTCGTGATTAATCTGCCTCTCCTTATTGAGGGCAGCACGAAGCGTGTTGAGCTCTGAATTGAGCTTGCATACATCATCATTCTCATGCCTACGAGGAACAATTAGGAAGCTCTTGCAGCTTCCTAACTCCCCTTAGCTCTAGATAAGCATCTAGCGCTTCTAACTCTCTGCATGCAAAGAGTGGTTCCCAGGTGACATCTCCTAATGTCCACCTTACTTGTAACTCTAGATTGAAGTTAATAGTCCAGCGATGAGCCAGAATCTCATCTACGAACCATTCTGGTTCATCCTCTTTCCCAAAGTCGTACATATAATTTATGTCACGACACGGAAATCGTTCATCATCATTGGGTATATGTGGTCTGATTAGACTTGCATGAAACTTTGGTAGTATCCTCCTAGCCGTGAGCTCTGGAGGTAATGCAAGTTTCACAGTAGAAATGGAATTGTCCACTTCTGTAACTGGATATGGCCCAATATAATTGGGCACTAACTGCTTTGCCTGTTCTTTAGGTAAGGACAGGTTCTTTGTAGACAGATATACTAGCTGTCCAACTTCATACATCATTCCTTGATGGTGTCTGATATTAGCAGTATCTGTCTGCTATACTCGGCTCGTGATGATTGCATCGTGAGCATCAATCAGGTTCCACAATGCTTGTTGTGCAAACTGCTGTACTCTTCTGAATGTAGTATCCACTGATAGTACCTGCCCGATATGGGGCAAGTATCCACTGTTCAATTCGAATGGTGCATATCCTGTGGTCGCACTGACTGAGCTGTTCAGTGTGAACTCTACCATTGAGCATTTCTCAGCCCAATCCTTCTGATCACTCTGCACTACTGTGCGGAGTATGGGCCCTACAGAACGATTTGCTTGTTTTGTCGCTCCATCCATCTGCGGGTGGAATGCTGTGGAAATGAGCAGCTTCGTGCCCATTATACACTGCAATTCCCTCCAGAATATGGAGGTGAATTTGGAGTCACAATCCAATATGATCGACTCAGGTACTCCATGCAAGCATACTATCTCTTTGAGGTATAACCACGTGACTTGTCGCGCAGTCACTCTTGTCATAGTTGGCACTAAATGCACCATAGATGTGAGTCTGTCCATCATGACTAGTAAATAGTCGTGACCCTTCGATTCTGGCAATGGACCAACAAAGTTCATTCCAATAGACTGCCATGGTCTATCAGGTATCAGCAGGGTATGCAATAACCCTGCTGGTTGTCTATTGTCCTTCTTTGCAGCCTGACAGGCTGCACAGGATCCACAGAATGACTCTATGTCAGCTGCCATTCCCAGCCACCAGTACAATCGCCTGATGTACTTGTCAGTTTTGAATTGCCCAAAGTGGCCAACTACTCTATGTGCATGATTGATAATTATCTCAACCATTCTCCTCCCCTTGGAAAAAACTTCCCAGGGGAGACACACTATGTCTTTATTGAACTGGTTCTTTGTCGAAACCAGTCCGTTTCTCACCCCAAATCGAGGGTGAGCCTCAGGATTTGCCAATACTTTCTTGAGTATTGGATCTGTTCCATAGCCATTGGCTATGGCTCATTTTAGGTCAAACTCACATTCTACGTGTGAACGTAGACTCTCTGAGTCTGCACCCGACACTGTAACTAGTACATTGTCCTCCTCATTACCTTCATCTGCTGGGTGACTTTCACCCTGCTTGTCATTCTCATAGTAGCGCGACAGACAGTCGGCTACCTTGTTCTCCACTCCTGGCACATGTACCAGGGTATAGTTGAATCTGGAGAGAAATTCCCACCAGCGCACATGTAAGAGCCTTACTGTTTCACACAAACAGACTGAGCCAATAATTGTATTGGTGTCTGCGATAGTGTGGTTTACAAGTAAAAAGTTATTCTTATGTAATCTACTTGTGGACAACTGTATAGTTGTCCACTATCTACAGGCGCCCCTTGTGGGCGGCTTTATATAATACAAACCCCATAAGTCACTCTGGTGACTTATATGTCCTAAATAGTAGCATATATGCTACTGTAAGAATCTACATTCTTACACCCTCCCCACAGACCAAACCTCAGGCAGGTTTGGGAACTGTTATGCTGATGGCGGATCAGCATATATAGGTGCAGGTGCAGTCAATGATGCCTGCGCAGCTACTTCGATGGTGTTGTCGTAGTACAAGGAGTCGGCTGGGTCGACCTCCATAGTAGTATCATCCGCTGTGGTAGTGGATGCCGGGTCAGTGGCAGATGGGTGGATGGTTCTGTCGTTGGCACATGCGTATGTGCCTTCGAGCGGGGTGGCCCTCCACTGCATCTGTCCAAGGATGAATTGTCATCAGAAGTCGACGGCGCTCCCCAGAAGCCTGGGGGGCGAGGGGTCATGGGTATATGAAGGCCAGTGAATGTCTGGCCTTTGCGAGCGTTGAGGACCCTCTGCATGGTCTCGTTGTAGCAGACCTTGCTCTGCTTATGGAAAAAGTAGCACTCAATGTTGACGTGAGCCCTACCAGGATCTACCCCCACGTGGTTTCCTAGCCATTTGGCTAGTTCCTCGAGAGGTGTACTCTCATGGGGGTGTTTCCACTCGAACACCTTAACGATGCTGGTAGACAGCAGCGCTGATAGATCTTGCTGCTAGTTTGAGCCGGCAAGATCAGCCCACTGGCCATGGATGGTGCAAAGCTCCATTAGCTTTTGAAGAAAGACCGGGCTGTCTTTCTTTGGCTTAATGAGTTTAAGCCATACCCATACGTCAATATCCTCCAGTTGGAGCGTGTTGTTGCCATTCCCGCAAATGCCAGGCAATACTCCCTCTGGGGAGTACTCAATTGTGCGCAACACATCCCTAAGATTGGGAGGCGTATCATGCGCGATCTCGAACACTGGCATTTGAGTAGTGAGTCGCTCCTTGCGATCAGCATGCTTAATGATAGCATGCTGCATGGTGCTGTGCGACAGGGCAAATGTCGCGCGTGCAAGCGTGATCTGCTCAACAAATTTTGGGTCATTGAGCTGGCATGTGTTGAACCACACAGTGGGTTGACGATTGGTGTGCACCGCAGTGGGGTGTGTGCCTTGCCCAATGGGTGGGGTAAGAATCCCATCTGCGTTGCAGGTGGGTCGCCTATGGCAGGGGCAATGTGAGCATGCAGCAATGCTGGGTATGGTGCCGCCAGTGTTCGCTGTTTGGATGCAGTCTTGCGACTGGATCAGGTGGGTCCTCCCAGTGAGGCTCCAGTTGTGGTCGTAGATGGACTCACTGAGTCCGTCATTGAATCTGG
>MU134674.1:48777-71955 GCA_015039355.1 Ramaria rubella
AGTAAGTGACAAGACCAACTTTTTAGAGGGTTTTTACGACGAAAAAATAGTTCAAAATCCTGGACTTTTAGACCTTGTATGAAGTGTAAAGATCCGTACCCTTTACCTACATTTTACACTCTTTATTACTTAAATGAGTAACTAAAGTACGGTGTTTTTACGTTCCTGTTAGAACCAAAAGTAACTGTAAAAGTTGTCTTTTCTTGGTTTTAAATAGGTTCTAAGGTATCATCTTTTTTTCCACTCTTTTAATCATTTTATATACTATAAAAAGTTTTGATAATCGCTTACTTATTAGGTTGTAAAAAGAAATCAAAAACGTTCCTTTTTGGACTACCTATTTACAAATAGGTTACCTATTAGTAAGTGGGTATCCGTTATATATTGTTCAAAAACTTGGCTTTTCCGTTACTTTTTCAGTTACCTATTCTCAAATAGGGAACCTATTAGTAAGTGGGTATCCGTTATATATTGTTCAAAAGACTTGACTTTTCCATTACTTTTTCAGTTACCTATTCTCAAATAGGGAACCTATTAGTAAGACGGTATCCGTCTTGTAAATGGGGTATACCTTCTTACTAATAGGTTCCCTATTTGAGAATAGGTAACTGAAAAAGTAACGGAAAAGCCAAGTCTTTTGAACAACATATAACGGATACCCACTTACTAATAGGTTCCCTATTTGAGAATAGGTAACTGAAAAAGTAACGGAAAAGCCAAGTCTTTTGAACAATATATAACGGATACCCACTTACTAATAGGTAACCTATTTGTAAATAGGTAGTCCAAAAAGGAACGTTTTTGATTTCTTTTTACAACCTAATAAGTAAGCGATTATCAAAACTTTTTAGAGTATATAAAATGATTAAAAGAGTGGAAAAAAGATGATACCTTAGAACCTATTTAAAACCAAGAAAAGACAACTTTTACAGTTACTTTTGGTTCTAACAGGAACGTAAAAACACCGTACTTTAGTTACTCATTTAAGTAATAAAGAGTGTAAAATGTAGGTAAAGGGTACGGATCTTTACACTTCATACAAGGTCTAAAAGTCCAGGATTTTGAACTATTTTTTTCGTCGTAAAAACCCTCTAAAAAGTTGGTCTTGTCACTTACTTATTAGACATTCCTTTTTCGTAAAAATAGTGTAAAAAATGTGATTTTTATACGAGTACGGGGGTCACACATCAGTTACCGATGCCTTGTCTAGGTTATGAGTTCTTTCACAACCTTTTAGGACTCAGAGTGGGAGTTAAACCCCACTCTTTGTCTGACCAAACCTGTTTCTTGGTCAAGTTCTTTCTACATCATACAGAAGGGGCACCCCAAAAAAAGGTTCCCCTCCTCTTACCAGCTCTATTAGTAGTTAGTACGTGTATCTCATCAACCGGTGAGACCCGTTAAATTTGGTTATTCATGTAGTCCGCTAACATGATCACCATCCCTTACCGTCGGTTGTATTTCAGCAAAACACCTAGGACACGTCGGACAGTCCGACGTTTCTTCCTGTTATTTGCTGGTCGTCCCAATAACGTATGGGACGGTTATGGACTATCTGGCACCGTCAGATAACCTTACCTGAAACAATCAGGTAACGGCATTAGCTTCCCAGTGCTGATAAATGACTAGCACTAAATGTCTGAGTACAGGTACCACGTAAATCAGGGTTGATACTGCTCTCACTGACGCGCTGTTCAGCGCACCAATATGGAGTTTCTCCATCATGCCAACGTACCTCATGGACTGAACTAGTATAGCCTAGTGTTGAGGTTTAAGTGGAGGTATGAGACCTCCCTTAACGTCGTATATTACCCGTACTTCGACGAGTACAGGTGTCGTAAAGTGGGCGTCTGTCTACCTCGTTGTCTTACTCGTTTAACAAGACATCCCGTTTATGAGGCGTACCATCACGTCTCACTAGTCTTCCTAACCCGGCTCTTTACGGGTTACTATCTCAAGCGTGATTTGTCGAGTCAGTCGTGCTGGTGTCCTATATACGATAAGCTTAATTTGTCGCCTATGAACGGGGTATAGTCCGTCCACGATAGTCACCTATATAATCTGTAAGGAAAAAGCATTTTTATCACATTTTTACACTAAAAATATGCTCATGCCCCCAGTGACAGCTCGTTTTAGGTCAAACTCATGTTCTACACGTAAGCGTAGGCTCTCTGAGTCTGCACCCGACATTGTAGCTAGTACATCGTCCTCCTCATCACCTTCCACTTGTGTGGGAGGTTCTTCCCCTGCTTCCTTCATCTGCTGCGTGTCTATGACACGCTGCTCTGTCGCATCTTGTAATCATTGCAACCATCGTGCTGCGGCCATTCGTATTTCTACGAATCTATCCATTGGGAGAAATTCTCCTTCTGGGTCTAGCTGCGCATCTGCATCAACATATTCTTCTGCTGGGTGATGTTCACCCTGCTTGTCATTCTCATAGTAGTGCGACAGACAGTCGGCTACTTGGTTCTCCACCCCTGGTACATGTACCGTGGTATAGTTGAATTTGGAGAGAAATTCCCACCAGCACACCTGTCTGTCTGACAGATGCTGTTGTGTCTCGAAATATTTGAGACCTTTGTTATCCGTCACCAGTGTGAACTGGCGACCTAGCAGCTTATCCTCACACTTCATAAGTGCTTCAAGGATAGCAATCGTCTTATGCTCATGTGTTTTGTAATGCTGTTGCGCGGGACTGAACTTCTTTGATAGAAATCCTGCTGGACGACAAGTCATCCAGTCCGGACCTTGTCCGTAAACTGCCCCGACTCCAGATTTGGAACTGTCGGTCACAACCCAAATGGGTTCTGAGCTAGCATGATTTATCGGCTTCAGAATCGGAGCCTTACATACTAGCACTTTGATGGATTCAAAGCCCTTATCCATCAAGGGCGTCCATTGAAATGTCCTGTTATTGCGCGCACTTCCTGATAAGGGAGTTGTATATGCCGTCAAATCTGGCATATATTGTGCCAGATACTGCATGAGTCCTAGGAATCGTTGGACTTCGTTAAATGTTCGAGGTCTTCTCCAACCTTGAACCTTCTCCATTTTATCCGCATCGGCATGTCTGCCCTTGTCATCTATTCTGTGACCAAGGCACTCCATACAATGCGAATACAAATCAATCTTGGATCGATTTCCGCTGAGAAACAAATGTGCCTCACGTAAAATATCAAACACCTGTTGAAGGTGTTTTTTATGCTCTTCTATAGAACTTGAATAGATGAATATATCGTCCAAGTATACGTGGACTGATCGACCAATTTGGTTACAAAAAATCAATGTCATGAGATGTTGAAATGTAGACGGTGCATTACAGTCGCCAATCTACATAACCTGGCTTTTGAATGTACCGAATATAGTCGCAAAGGCCATCTTGTCGACGTCCTCCTCGACTATGCATATTTGTTCGTACACATCAGACATGTCAAGCTTGGATCGATACAGAGCATGAGCTACATCATGCCGAATCATATCCTGGTCTGGGAAGGGTGTAATGTCCTTCACTGTGTTGTCATTGCATAGACATAGGTCTATCGCTGTTCTGAGCTTTCTGTTTTTCTTTGGAATGCATAGTGCTGGTGCTGCAGAACGTACAGACGCTGATACCCACCAACCAGCAGTGGTATACCGGTCGACTTTGTTGATCAGTTCATTTTGAAGTGCTTCCAGGCACTTCAGTAGTTGATAATGAAACTGTTTGGTTTCATCCACACACTTAATTTCATGGTTAATCTCCCTCCACGGAGGAAGTTCTAACGGCACACCTCCAAAGAGGTCTGCGTACTCTAGCTCCCATCTTTCCCTGAGTTTGGGAAAGTCCTCAGCCGTCAATAACAGTTGCTTGGAGCCAGTACATCCTTCGGTAATCCCATCGGTACATCCTTCGGTAATCCCATCGGTACATCCTTCGGTAATCCCATCGGTACATCCTTCGGTAATCCCATCGGTACATCCTTCGGTAATCCCATCGGTACATTGGTCGAGTAGACCAATGTCAATGTTTCTTTGGTTTTCTTTCCATTTTCTCTTGTCTCGCCTCCCATATGGTGAGCTCGTCGATGGCTCTACGTGTAATGAAGAGCCATTTGTGAGTCACAGTGGCTCACCAGTTTGGGCTTAAGACTCACAATTCAAGTCTTGCATTCAGCTGGGTTTTTATAGTCCAGCTGCTCTTCCCAAGCATTCACATGGTTCAGAATTACTTCCTTTCCCATACAGATGCATCCCTTGTCTCTAAAGTTGAGGGATATCCCTAATTTACATAGGAATGGTGTTCCTAGTATTGTGTCGTAATAGTCTACATTTGCTATATCAAAGTATTCCTTGATATTATGCTCATCAAAGTGGATGTTGGCATGCGTTCTGTAGTCGATGGTCGACTTACTGCTGACACATGCTAGCTGTAGACCAATTGGATGTTTGAGTTCGAACATCTTAATGCCTACCGCACATATGAAATCTGGAGAGAGCATAATTCCCTCACACCTGCTGTCTAGTAGACAGTGGGCTCTGACTCCACCAATCTCCCAATACCCAGAGATTGTTTGGTTGTCTATATGCGCCTGTTTGGGACATGTCTTATCCCACAGTCTGAACCGATGATCATAGACAGGCTCAATGGTCCTGTCTACGACTCCCGCGTAGATGTGGAAGTCATTGTTTCAACTTAAACCACCACTGATTGTGGTAGTTGGTGTCTGCGCCACATATATGCACTGCCTTTTCTTCATATGATCCCCCTAGTGGATGTACTCTGTCCGCTTGATATGAGCTTTGCGTTCTCATATTGTCATTGTCATCCCATTGATAAGGCATGAGCTCCTACTGGTAATCAGCGACTAGTTCGCTGATTTTGTTCTCATGGTCATCCTGGATGTCCATTCGCTCATCTAGTTTTGCCACTTTGTGGCTCCTCCTCCCCTTCTTGAGCACTCCCTGAGTGCTCAACCACTTCTTCCAGCCATGCACCTGCTATGCATGGTTTATTCTTCCACTGTGGGCAATTCAGCTTGATATGCCCAACCTGTCCACACTTGTAGCACATCATCTCTGTGTTACATCCTTGACCCCCTGAACCTCCAGAAGGTTTTTGTGAAGGACGAGAAGCGACAGGAGCTCTAGCTCCAGCTCTCTGCGTAGCCTGTACCCCTGTTTGGGGTATGCTCGGCCTCGTTTCCATCTTGTCTGCTTCGTGGTAGAATACTTCCTGTATTGGGAGCTCGAGACGAGCTCAGCACAGCCTGATTTGAACTAGTTGTCAAAGTTGGCTTTGCCTGTGGCACGTGAGTGCTGCTAGGCTCCATCTTATGCAACCCAATGTCATATCGAGACACATCCTCTACAGTCTTTGCGGCTTCATATAACTCAGTTCTTGAATTCTGTCATGTAGTCTATTTTTAAGACTTCATGACGCAGCACTTCTCGAAGCGCTGCTATAAACCATTTGCGGATCGTATACTCATCTGGCAGATGTATCATCCATGCTGCATACTTCATATATCGTTCAGTAATTCCTGAACGATTCTGGTCCCTTGCACAATTGTGTTGAACTTATTCAACACATACCTGTGCGTGAGTGCATGAAGGAACTGCTGTTGTAACCCAGTGATTGCACTTTCCAGGGTCCAGTCAATTACGACTTGATCATGGCACTCGATATTTTGAGCGTACCACTCCAATGCCCCACCCTTGAGGTGAGTGCCTAAATAGTTTAATTGGAGTTCTGTGCTGGATGGTCCCAATAGACTATTCATGGCTAGCCATCTCAGGATCCCTGAGATAAAGTTCTCGAATTCTTCAAGATCTGCTTTCCCAGCATATTCTGCTGGGTGAGGTAGTTTTACTCCAGCTTTGGCAAGCACGGATTTGTCTGGCTTGCTGCCCTTGTATTTCTCAAGGGCAGCTCGCACCATCTTTGCGACTCCATCTACATATGTAGGTGGATTTCCTCCTACCTCCTTGATCCTCCGTTCAGGATCCGTGACTGCTAGTGATACCGCACACGGTATCACTTGTTTCTGCTTGTGTGGCCAGGGGATGTGAGTATTCACATCCTGCTGCACTGGTGGATCAACGATGTCTTCGTCAATCTGATACAATGGTCAACATTTGTCAGCCATTAAAAATGCATCCCTCAGTCTATGACTGCTACTGAGGACAGATCAAGCCACTCTCGCTGACATGATCAGTTTAGCAAAGGCCTCGCCTTTGATCCCGGCAGTATATGCCTCTTCGACTAGTTTATCCGCATGTTTAGCAGGGAGTTCTAGTGCATGGTGCTTCCGTCACGCTGCCTTATGTTCAATCCTACCCCAGTGATTGAACTCATGTTCAAGACTAACATGAGTGCTAGTCATGGTACTGACACTATTGGCATCAGACTTCATCATCTCCTGCCCTGACTGTTGGGTCACTGCTTTGAGCACTTCTTGCTCATCATAAGTTTTTTTTGATCTGCAAATTCCTTTGTGGATATTTTCTCTATCGCAAGCCTCTAGCTTGCTATCTGTCTCCTCCTCAGTATGCCAGCATGTACTGACACTGTCTTGTTCTATCGTGGCACTAGGTTCTCGAGGACCACTTCTAGTGCTTGGACCAGACGGAGGTGGCATCCTCTGTCTGTCTTGCTTCCTGCAAGCCTTCTCTGCTTTTCAGTCAACTTCATGATCCCTATTGGGATTGTTGCCACACTCGGGGGCCTTTCCTTGCAAACGTCCTTGTACTTCCTCCTCCAGGCTGTATTAACAGTTCCATACCATCTCCTAGTGTTTGGAGTTGGTTTGCAGCATCGTTTGCTGCACGAGCTGCCTCAGCCGCTCACTGGCTCACTTCACGTGTAGTGTCTACGTGTTTATGGCTCTCAAAGAGAGCTGTAATCATCCAGGTAATGTGTCTGGTTGTATGTTTGTATCGCCAGGTTTCTTCATCCCGGAATGCCAACCCTTGCTCTATTGTCCCTGTTTGGGACAGTGAACCTCACGATCTGCGATGTTCTTGGACATGTGGGAGCTGCGACATTTGCACCCCCAGCGAATTGTCCATGTCCCTAGTCGGCAGCTCTCTTGACTCATCAAGAGATGATCTTAACTTCAACCTAGTTGAAGTACTTTTAGTTCTCTTAACGGATGATATATCGTCTGTTTCTGATCCCTCTGGTACAGATCTTCTTAGATCCGCCAATACTTGCTTTCGACTCCTAGAGTTGGAAGCTACAGGTGTTGTAGTGATACAAGGACTAGCTATCCTCATCGGCATTCCCATTTGCCTGTCCACGTCGTGGGCATGCTAAAAAACCCTTTCTGGGCCCTTGGCTGTGGCCCCAGACATATCTGGATCCTCTCTGGATCTAGACATTTGGCTTCAATTCCTTATCGAAACCATAGATCTACAATCTAACAGCCACACTGTGGCATTCTTCTATCCATTTAAAAGAATAAACAGTAAATGTCTGTTTACTGTTTCCAAGAGTTCCAGCGAGTGTTAAACTCGTCAGTTTGGGTAAAAAATAGGTTTGATCTTTCGTATTGCAGTGCTGCCAATAGTTTTGGCAGTCAAAAATGTGTAAGAATCTTAGTGTTCACACTAAACAGACTGTGCCAATAGTTTATTGGTGTCTGCGAGTTGTGTGGTTACAAGTAAGTTGAATCAAACAAAGCACACTTTGTCTGAGGTCTATTACACAAGTCACGTGACCTATCTCCTTTATCACACCATGTGTCAAACATGTTCTCCTTGCCACTCTGACCACTTTTCCTTCCTGTCTCTGACATAGTATATTATCCTATGTCTTCACTTGCCTTCTCCTCACCCATTTCTCAGCTATTCCGCTCAATAGGTACAGTCTCACTCATCCCCTATGATCACCCATTTCTCATCTATTCCGCTCGATAGCCATTAAGGCCACAAGCCATCTTTTTCACAGACATGGCGCATCCAAACGGTACCATCCTTCATCACGCAGTCCCCTCATTCGAGATACCAGGACCCTCCCCCATGTCTCCTTCTGATGCTATGGCTTCCTCTCATGCTCGCGAGAAGCAACATGCAAACACCTCACCAGACAGCACAACCCCATCATCACCCAGCCCCAACGAGTCCAGCTCATACCCCCCCTTCGTGACACCACCTTCTGCTGACCAACGCCTCGCCACACTTGAACATTCTGTAGGGGCACTCATCACAATGATGCAGCAAGCTCAACAAGTAGCCCAACAGCAGCAACTCCCCCCGCTGTTGCAGCAGCACTCCTCGCAACAGCAGCCCATGCTGCTGACAAGCATGATACTCGACAGCACCTACTACACTACAAAAGACGCTCACTGCACATGTGCCTATCATCATCAGCTTTCGCCAGACCATCATCTGCTGTGCTACCTCCAGTCCGCCAGACACATCATCTCCACACTCATTCTATTTTTCATCGCTTCTATTTTCAATATGCCATCCAGCATTGCCGCCACCAACATCCCATGATTCGTTTCAGATGACTGCCAAGCCAGACATACACGTTGGACCACGTGTTGAACTTCCTAGTCGGTGTTCTCCCCTTGATGTTCATTTGTCCAGTCCTCCTCCACAAGTCGCACATCATCGGTACTATCCCCTATATGTCGAATCTCCTGAAGGCCCATACCGAATATTCCCCTCATATCCTCCTTATCATATTCACGATTGCATATGGGTATTCGATCAAACCTTCCATGCTCCCCTTCTATGTCATCAGTTTTGACCCAAACTTCGAACCAGTGGAATGGTTGGCATCGTATCGTCCTCAGGAATAACTGGTACATCAAAGAGCACGGACCAGGAACAGAGATTTGCTACGGTTATGTGCCTAAGGACTTCGTCAAGAAGGGCTTGTCTTCGTTCCCTCTCTGGAGGAAATTCACATCCAAGTGTCGTGATTGGTTCACATGTTTCTGAGTTGTCATCAAGTCACATGACTCACTTACTCATCTTCGGAGATATTTGACAAGCAACTGGAATCCTATTGGACGGCTATGACTCATTTTCATCACCTGACTCACTCGCTTCTTGGCTGTACTTCTATTTCCAATTGTTCCACATGGTCTATTGTCTGTGACTCACTTCTATTCTATTTCTGGCTTCTATTTCCCATTTGCTGCCACATTTCTATTCATTTCTTCGACCACCTGGCTCATTTTTCCATTTCCTTACAAACCACCTTCCTATTTTGGTTTTCTCCCTCTCGCCGTTAGTCATTTCTCCTGTCTGCTGTCGACGACATCGTTGTATGGCATACTCGCATCATTTGTTGTTCTGCTCATGTATATAAGGCCTGTTTCGCCTTAGTGTACCCCAATTCACCTCTTTCAGTTGGATTCATTCGTCTAAGTCTCAAATCTGAGTCTTCTAAGTCTACTACTACTTCTACGTCTACGTCAAGGCCAGCTTTGTCAATCACGTGACATTTGCTGTTGTATCTCGTCTATGCTTACGTCAGTGTATTACGTCATCATCTTCGTCACTGCTACATCTTCATCTTCGTCTTCGTTCTACCTTTGTTGCTGCTGATAGCAAAGCACACTGAGCCGAATACCAGTGTAAGTAGCCATGCAACGACGACACCGCTACCCACTGTCTTTTGGATCCATTTCCGAAAGTAAACCGACAACGCGTGGCGCTTTTATCTCAGAGATTATCCTGATACACCTTTTTGTTGATTCCTTATGCCATATAATAGAATTTGGTGCTAATATCGGCTTCACTGGCCCCTCTATCAACCAATCTTGCAAAAATCTCAAAAGTGCCAATGAATTCCCTGGATTTACCTCCAATGCAGTAGAGAAACTGGCCATCAGCTCCCATGCCCTTGGCCCCTTTCCAACCCAACCGCTCCCCTACTTCTGCTACTCCCCTCTTGGCTCTGCAACACGCCCTTGAAAGCCCCTAAAGCGCAGAAAAAATTCACCACCTTTCATGGCCACATGGCTCCTCCATCAATGATGGAATCCCAGATTCAGAGCGCTGCATCCAATACAAAGCATTCCAGCAAGCCATTCAGACAATCACTTCTTACAGAAAAGGCACCATTCTAGCTAAACTCGACCTGAAGGAAGCATTCCATCACATTCCTGTTTGTCCCCTCGACTGGCCCCTGCTTGGGTACCACTGGCAAAATTCCTTTTACCATGCTGTCGTACTCATGTTTGGCATCAAGTCTGCACCATACATCTTCAATCTATTTGCTGAGGGACTCCACTGGATTATCCAACACCATATTCCCACTCAGCTGAAGCATTATTTAGATGACTTCCTACCTATCTTCAAGCCTGTGACACCCTTGCTCCTTGCTAACCAGGCCATCGATTGGATACAAGCTCTCAGCTCCAGCCTTGGCCTATCCTTTCAACACAGAAAGACCCTCCATCCGTCTACATGCGTGGAATATTTAGGCCTTGAGCTCGACACAATAGCCATGGAAGCTTGCCTTCCCAAAGACAAACTCGTCTACCTCCTTGACTTATTGAACGAACGGGCCCACAAACACCACTGTTCCCTTCACAACCTCCAACAACTAATCAGATTCCTGCAGTTCTGCTCACAAGTTATCCCTCATTCGAGAGCATTCCTGCATCACCTCATCAGCTTCTCCACATCCTTCACTTCCCAGTATTCCATTCGCCACATCCCTGCCTATGCTGCCGCGGAGATCTGCTGGTGGAAGACATACACATCTGCATGGAACAGCATCCGGCTTATCTCCCCATCCTACAAGGCTATCCACATCTTCACCAATGCAAGCAGAAAGAAAGGCATAGGAGGTATCTTCAAGGATGAGTGGTTCTCCTCTCAAGTCCCACGACAATTTTGGGATCGCGACATCCTATTCAAAGAAATCTATGCCATCCTTCAGGCCATCCTCCATTGGGGTCACTGCTGGTATCACAAACACGTCATATTCCACGTAGACAATGAAGTCGATGTCCGCACCATTGAGAATGACTCCAACCGCTCCCCACACGTCATGATGGTCCTCTGCCTCATCGTTATGCTAGCAGCGCAGCTAGAATTCTCTTATTCTTCCTCCTGGCTATCCTCTTCTGATAATGTGCTTGCTGACTTTGCTTCTCGCTTTCCACATACCTCACTCTTTCGGCTTGCCTCATTCCTCAAACGACAGCCCACCTTGCCCCACCAACCAACCATTGGTATGAAACACATGCTCACCTCTCACGCCTCACGGCATTCTGGCTCTGGCACGGCCTTGCATCCAGCACCCATTCGTCATACAGCATGGGTCAAAAGTCCTTCTTTGAATTTGTCCTCAACAACCCACACCTCCATCACCCCTCCGGCTCCATCTTACCAGCCACCAGTATTGCACTACTCAAATGGGTGGTGTTCCTTGGTTCATGCACCCTCCAACCAAAGACGATCAAAGCCTACATCACCCATGTCTGTTCCACCCACATCGACAATGGCCTCCCATTCGAAGCCTGCAAATCCCACCTGCTACAATGTATGGTCTGTGGCATTAAACACTACATGGGCAAGAAAGACCAGAAACTGAAACCTCCTATCACAATTACATCCTCTGCAGCCTCATCTCCATCTATCTCTCTCCCACAATGACTGGCCTCCTCAACTATACTGCAGCCATCTGTCTTGCCATAGCCACCTTCCTACGCTGTGGCAAATTCACAGTCCATTCAGCAAAAGCATTCAACCCTGCAGTCCACCTTACCCATAGCTGCGTACACTTTGAGCCATTGTTCACCTCTCCCACTCACATAATACTTTCCATTCCCACTTCCAAAACCAATCCATTCCGCAAAGGGGTTTCCCTTTACATCTCCGCAGCCCTTAACACATCCACCTACCCAGTCTCCAGCCTCAAACGTCTCTTTCTTATTGACAGCAGACCCGCCAAATCTGCCCTGTTTGTAGGCGAAGATGGAAGCCCGCTCCTCTGCACTGACTTGCTAACAAGGCTGCAAACCAACTTATCCTCACTCAGCTTCAACACTTCACTCTACACCGAACACTGCTTCAGATGAGGAGGAGCCTCATCTGCTGCAGCAGCTGGCTTCAATGACTTTGAGCTCCAACAACTGGGGCGTTGGCGCAGTGATGCTTATAAACTTTATATCAAACCTAATAAACATTGCCTCCTCTCTCTTTCGGCACACCTCCATTGGGCCGTCCCCAATGCTCAGCTTCCCGAACCTCCAGTTCTCCACCTTGCTCCTCAGTTGGCTTGAGCATGGCCTGCTTCTGGACCACACTAAGAGTGCTGGCATCACAATACTATTTGTTTGCTAGCCCAGCCGTCACGACCACCAGTCATAGATTGATTTGATTATCTAATTACCTGTGGACAACTGTATAGTTGTCCACCATCTACAGGTGCCCCTAGTGGGCAGCTTATATAGTACAACCCATAAGCCACTCTGGTGACTTATATACCCTAATTAGTAGCATATATGCTACTGTAAGAATATACATTCTTACATGCTGTTGGTCATTTTTCCTGTCTGCTGTCGACAACATTGTTGTATGGCATACTCGCATCGTTTGTTGTTCTGCTCATGTATATAAGGCCTGTTTCACCTTAGTGCACCCCAATTCACCTCTTTCAGTTGGATTCACTCGTCTAAGTCTCAAGTCTAAGTCTACTACTACATCTACTACTTCTACATCTACATCAAGGCCAGCTTTGTCAATCACATGACATTTGCTGTTGTATCTCATCTACGCTTACGTCATCAGATTATGTCATCATCATCATCATCACTGCTATGTCCTCATCTTCATCTTTGTTCTACCTTTGTTGCTGTTGATAGTGAAGCGCACTGAGCTGAACACTAGTGTAAGTAGCCGTGCAACAATGACACCGCTACCCACCGTCTTTTGGATCCCTTTCCGAAAGTAAACCAACAATAGGTATGATGCAGTGATGGCTGTTGTGTATTCCTTATCCAAACACTCTCACTTTATCCCCACCTTGACCACAATCACAGCATTGGGAGCCTCTTGTCTCTTTAGGGATCATGTTTGGAGACACCATGGCCTACCCCTCCATGTGGTTACAGACGAGGTACTCAGTTTGTCAGTGAGTTCACTCGCAAGCTATACAGACTTCTGATTATCGAGGTGGCTGCCTCCACTGCATACCACCCACAGACTGATGGACAGACAGAATGTGTCAACCAAGAGCTGGAGCAGTATCTATGTCTATTTGTGAACAAGTGACAGGACAACTGGGATGACCTCCTGCCCCTTGCAGAGTTCCAGTACAACAACCATGTCCACTCATCCACAAAAGAGACCCCCTTCATGCTTGACTCTGGTCGTCACCCACGCATGGGCTTTGAACCTCACCAACAGCCATCTAGGAGAGAAGCTGTGAATGAGTTCAAGCAAAAAATGGCTGACTCCCCGCCTGAAGCCTGAGCTGCCCTTGTAAAGGCAAAAGAGGATATGGCTCGATACTATAATCATCGTCGTGAGCCAGCCCCTACCTTTGTTCCTGGTGACAAAGTCTTCCTAGATGCAAGCGACATTAGCACCACGTGCCCTTCTAAGAAATTGTCACATTGGAACCTGGGCCCATTCCTGGTGGAACACAAGGTTGGCTCCAATGCTTACTGTCTTCGACTCCCCAAGTCTATGAGTCACCTCCACCCTGTCTTCCCTGTGGTGAAGCTCCTCCCAGCCCCTCCAGACCCCATTCCTGGTCGGAAAGCTCAACCACCACCACCACCCCCAGTCCTTGTAGGGGAAGATGAGCATTATGAGGTTGAACAGGTCTCGGAAACAGTCAATTCTGCCATGGAAAACTCGAATACAAGGTCAGGTGGAAGGGTTATGGGTATGAGCATGATGAGTGGCTTCCTGAGACAGATTTAGCAGCCCCAGACCTCAGTAATGACTTTCACCTCCTCCATCCCGGTGCCCCTCATTGCATGCATGTTGCAGATTTTGACACCTTGCATCAAAAAGCACCTGTAGGTATCAGTGTGTCAGGACGCCACACTCTAGAAGTGGGGTGATGTAAGGGGAACCCCTCCTACTCCCTCCCACACCCTCTATTATCTCATTCTTCTACTATTTCACTCTCACTCTCCTCTCCCATGTTCACCCCTTTCATCCTCGATGTTTGTTCAAATAAGCACCCATCCATCCTGCACCAGGTTGGATGAGTGCCTATTTGCATCCTTTGATGTTTTACCCTATTTTCTATGCTTGCTTATTTGCATTTTTTATGTTTGTTCAAATAAGCGCCCATCCATAACGCACCAGGATGGATGGGCACCTATTTGCCATTAGGTAGTTACCTCAGTGATCGGATCCTTAGGCTTTTCTCTTTGGATTCCCATCTGCCAGGTATGCATCTTTGCATGTAGATCCCTGTATGATGATATATCTTTGGATTCCCATCTGCCAGGTCCTAGTGTGGTATTCCACTAGCCCCAGAGGTTGCCCTTATATGCACCAACCTCACCTCACCTGATCCATGTTTTCCGACAAATTCTGATTTTCAAGTCACTTTTTGGACAATGTCTGTCCTTTTTTTTTTTGATGATATTCCAAGATGAATACACACATCCAATGCTGTGCTACACTATGCCGCTGCACACCTCAACCATACTGCTCTCACTGCCACCATTCACGTTTCAGTTTTTGTGGGCAGGGTTCTTATGTTCACCCTCTGTATGCTTCAGGATGACTCACAAGGCAGGCTGATGATTGATAGTGTGGTGAACGTCGATCTGCACTACGCACGCATACTTTGGAAATGGTGGCATTGCTTCCTGGATCGTTTGGACAACACAATAGTGCCAGCTCTAAGAAGGGAATATCTGGACACCATGGGTGAAGAGAGAGGAATCAGAGATCTGTTCAAGTGCAAATGGATTCGTGAGTCACATAGTTGTCATCGGAGATGGTTACTAACTATTGTTGTCTGCAGACTACGAGTAAGTTGTAGTTTTAATGCTAAAGACAACATAGCTTGATCATCCAGAGTTGCTTGACAGCGGAGAAATCACCATGCACACAGACTGGGACATCATGCCCATCAATACTGTGCGGCCACAAGTCTGAGCCATTGCTGGTGGTGCTACCAGCAGTGAACGACATGATCAATGCTGTGCTACACCTCCCACTCACAACTCCCCTTGATGCCCTCATGCCACCTGCTGTACTCTCTCTCACCCATGCCATGCTCTTGGTACTGTACTGCACACTACTAGCTCTCCCTCCCCAAGCCTCTGATGGACTCGCCCCCATCGTTATCTGGCTGGTGTGCATCAGGAGTGCTAGTGTCACTGCTGGCAACAAGATATGACATTGCAGCTGCATACATTAACTCTGCCTACCACTGTTAGCAAGACCAGGGCAGCTGCTTGCCCTGGACCCCTGAGCTGACATCGTAGATGGAAATGACCAGTTTACTTGGTAAGTCTTACACCTTTGTTTATTTGAGCTTCAGCTTACCTTCCACTCAAGGTTTTAGTTTGCATGCACAGCATGTCTCTTCATCCATGTTGTTGTTCTTTGCATTAAGCACCCTTGACCAGATGTAAGTCATGTTGTTCTCTCACTTTGGATCAATGGATGCTGGCATTTTGTCCTGTCTAGCATCTCCCGATGCCTGTTGCAACCCCTATATTTCCTAGCTGTTCCCTACATGCTGTGTTTCTGTGCCTCCAACATTAGCCTATCAAACACCTTGTTGATCTTGCAGTCCATCTAGTTTATGGACTTCACGCACATGTGTCGTTCTGAGACAGGCCCAGGGTTGTAAGTACATCCCTTGATTTATTTCATTATTGTGGCTTACAATTGCCTATAGTTTTATTTTACTGCTTAGCATAGTCAGCCGTGTCACAGAAATGTATACTCTATATAGACTCCTGCTCAATATCTGTTCAATATATCTTCTCTTACTCATTTATGGCATCCTGACTGGAATGACAACCTTATCCTGTCTTACTACAGTCCCTGATGTACCTACTTTCACAGGTATTTTGCATATCCTTTAATCTGAGAGAAATTAGATACATTTCACTGCTGAAGCTCATAATATCGGGTGAGGTAAAAGTAAATAGTACTAATATCATGTTTACTTATAGCTTTCCTCCTCTAGTAGAATCCAAGAAGTGAGAAGATGGGCAGCAATTGTTTGCTGCATTGTCGACAATATGCAAAGCAGGTCAGAGTCAAGGCAGATGGATGATTAATGAACTTGATCTTCAACTCTGCAAGGTTTTGTGTTGGCTTTTTCTTCTGATAATAAGTGAAGTCATGCTTTGCGACCTGCATTTCAAATGTGTCTCTTATCAATGTTGTTTCCACCCTACTCTGTTCATTTTTCTACTAATTTCTTTGCGCTTACTAGACATTTACCTGGATCTTACATCCCATCTTACTTTGGTCAGTAGCTTCCGGAGATGAAGGGCATCCAGATCTCAAATATTCTCAAGTTAATGGCACTGCAGGGCAGGTGAGAGCAGCTACATTCTGAGTACTAATATAACCAAAGTCTTTCATGGATATCTTCACTGACATCAACTTATTTATGAAAACATGCATGTAGTCTTTTCCTATTCTTTTCTCTGATCATAAATTGTGTGGGGTGGGTGTCTACATAGACAAAGAATTAAGATCCACATACCCTCAGCTCACTTCTAGATGATTGGTTGGAATATTGCAGCTCCAGGATGAGTAGCAGCATGAGGTTTTTAAGAGTTAAGCTCCAACCTATAAGCAGACAGATAAACAAAGAATATAACAAAAATGATGCAAATAGACATGATAGGACCTTATTGGGAAGAAAATACATATGTGTAATTGAACAGATCATTTTGAACAGTTTTGAATAGCTATCACAGACCCTTCCTAAAAAGGGAATCTGGAATGGTGCCACATGGTGTAGCCAAGAGTGAAGTCATGGGACAACAAAGGAAACCGTGGGATGAGATTTTCTATTCGTGTGAAACCTGAGCTGCCATCTAGGAAAATGGGAAAATCTCGAAAATTTGCTGTACTGGAGCACACAAACAATTCCAAACTCCACTAATGCTATGTTATAGGGAATTGTAACTAATGCTCCTGGATTTAGAGCCATGGCCCTCTATTCACTATTCAGAGAGAGCATTCAAGTATCAGCTTGATCACCTGGATGCAGCTCTAGTAGTGTATCCAGTACGACTCTCTGAAGATGAAGTTGGTTATTGCTTTGATCTCAGGAAGTCTGGTTATGTGATTGACTGCATGGAAAAGATTGCTATAAAGTGTTCGGGTGTTCTAGAGGATATTCACCGCCTACCCCTTCAATTCCTAGCTTGCCTAAGGAATGGGCCAGTGATTCTCTTTGGAGCTTGCAGAATATTGAAATGTTGTGCATTTTTCTGCATGAAGGTTTCTGGAAAACTTCATATTATGATTCCCAAGGAGGACAAAGTCCGACAGGAATCGTTTGTACCGTCCTGTAGGATATCAAAGTTCATTTGCCTTTCTCTATTGCCACTCCCATGAATAGAATTGATTTGACTTTTTTGTTCCCACACTCAAGATAGGGTTTGCTAGTTCATGATGGTCCCAATTTGATATAGGCTGTGACCGAAAACAGCCTTGGGATTCTCTGCACTATCACCCTTTGCCCAACTGTTGATGGTTACAGGTCTGATTACTGGAAGTTGCAACTACAGAATTCAAGATAATCAGGGAGGTGGCAACTTATAATTGTTGTGGCATACCGATGATCTGTTCCAACACTTGAGCCAGTGGACAGATGAGACATCAGCATAAGTTCAGCTTCAAACTGAAGGACAGAGTGGGCATTTGACAAGAGATGGTTTTAAAACAACACTTAAAACATTCACACAGTCATTCCATGTGTCTGGATGCATGGCCATCATGGTGGTGAATCCCACCACGACCTTTAGGATGGGCTTAGTTCCAACACCCTGAGTCCCAACCCAGCGCACCCATTCCAGCTCGTACACTATCCCTTGCCTTGGCATGCAGATTGTCACCATCCACATGCGGTGGCAGGGTGGTGGCAGTGGCGGGGACAGGGAAGAGGTCTAGTAGTGTAGTTGCAGCGAGTGCTAAATGGGTGGGGAAAGGATGGTGGCATCAATGGGGATGGAGAGGTGGTAGTCATCGAGGCGGCGGGGACAGGGTGGGTGAAATGAGTTAATGATGGTGGTGGCGGTAGTGGTACTAGCAGGTGGTATAACATGGCGCAGAGCGCAGTCACATGAGCATCATGTGAGCAATTACACCGTGCTTTGTACCACCTTTGCAGCATGTAAAACCATTGGAAAGGGTATCAGCTTTTGCGATATATAAGAAAAGTAGGACTTACTAATCAGAGATGTGTTATGCACCAAATGCACAAATAAAATGATGTACATAAATGGCCTTGGTATGGAACGTCAGACTCGGTCGAAAGTTAGTATACATAATATTAAGGATCCTGGATGAGGGTGTGACCGCCTCAAAGTCACTGGCTGGCATCATTCACGAGAGATGTAAGTACTTTCAATCAACATGCTGATGCAGAAAATTGTGAGTTACAATATAAGCTCAAAGCAAAGTTCGTGAGCCGGTTTATTGGAATGAAGTAGTTGCTGGACATTCTGTCCAGCAACAAGTTTGCTCATCCAGAAATAATGGAGTCCCCCTGTATTCATTAAATATTTGGTGTGATTTACATATTCGATTTCGATGTTTTTCAAGGCTGAAGTATCGAGGTGCACCATAAACTTCAAGTTGAAGCTGTGTCATGGATGCGGTTGCATAATGGCCATGGCAGTCCGCATACATCGTAAACATCCCACCTGCCATATCCTCCAGAGTCAGCTTTCCATCCTGGACTTTCTTTCTGAGTGCTGAAATCTCCTTTTCCACACCAATCACTGTGCTCATTGCAAGGAGGTGAGGGTGGGGTGGGTGAGGAGATGCTGCGAGGACGACATCGCAGTGACGACGACACAACATCGCTGCCATGAGCGATGACACAGCTCTCGCATCTGCCTCGCCTTGGGATCATTGGAAAGATCGGGCCCAATTAGGGAATTGTGGAGAAGGGAGACAAGGCAAGCCAGAAAAGGAAGAGAAAAAAAAGAGAACACAACATGTCACAGTGCACCTTTTTCATGATGTCAGCCTTGCACTTGCTAAAGGTAATGTGTCTGCAGGCCGCAGGAACATTTCCTGGATGAACTTGATTTCGATCTTGCATCTGCCTGCCTTCCTGCCAGACTTGCTGCCACTATCATCAGAGCCCTCAGACGCGTCTGAGTCGTTTTCGTAGTGAAGAGATCTGGGGCAGGTGGGATGAGTGGGAGCGGGAATGTGGAGGGGAGGGCTGATCGGCAGCGCCAGCAGGGGCGCCATCACCGACATCGCTGGCAGCGCAGGCACGCTTTCTGATCACAGAGGGCTGGGGAGCAATGGTGGGATCGTCTGCAGGAGATGGGGGCTGTGCAGGCAGGCCTGGCTGAGGCGAAGGGATACAGATTTGGATTGGTGGAGGGATGACGGAAAATTGAAGACATGGTGGAGACAGGCTGGACATCAGGGTCGGATTTGGTCGGAGCTCTCCTTGACCAAGGTTGGTAGTCGCAATATTCGGAAATGCGTGGAAATACTGGATGACTCGGAAGTCGGAGATCCAAAGACTGATTGACACAGGCATTGGCTTCAACTTATGGGTTGCGCCCTCTTGGATTTCTAGTGCCCTGGTATTTTGGACTGAAGACCAGAGTGTTGTCGGGTTTCCGATCAGTCGGGTCTATTCGGAAGGTCAGTGCCAATGATGTGTTGAGACTTATTGGAAATGAGCGGGGGCTTCGGGTATTTAGGGATGGAATGGTTAATGCGGGAAGGTAGGAGTAATGATAAATCAATATTGAGTAAAGACTAGCTTTTCTGGGAGGCGAGTGTAATCAAGGAGGGTTTGAGATGTTGGATGAAGTAGGGTCGGAATGATCAGAATAATCAGAATAATCAGAATAATCAGAATAATCAGAATGGTCAGAATAATCGGAATACCAAACAAGGTTTGAAGGCCTTATTACAGGTAGAAGTTTGGAGCGAACGAAGTGTAGTAATAGAGGGTGGTACGAAGTAGTGAAGCAACATGATGTGATACAATACAATACAATAACATGATTTACAAGCTAAAGAAGCTTGATGAAGAGAAAAAATATTTAAGACATGCGGGATTCCGAAATCGGGAATGGAAGATAAGGGTGCGTGATATGGAGTTCTGAAATTGGAGTGAATACGGGAATTGAGATAAGACATATGGAGATAATATCAAGATAGAGCCGTGACTAAGAATAATAATGGGGACATGTCAGAAATAAGTGGAAAGGCTTATCGGAGTATGTGAAACGTTGGAATAACACAGGTCGGATCTGGGATCTAACAGAAAGTTCGTCAATATTATATTAACTTAGTCTCCAGCCAGAAAGCCCAAATCATTGCTCACCCAATGTACAGTCACTTCCTCGCCATAACATCTCAAAATAACCACCTTCCTACAGGTCAACATTGTTCTGCATGTTGACACTATGATTGTGGGTCAATAGTGTATGAATTTTGCTTGTTTAATCCATGTCTCAATCCGAAACCGATCCTGCAGTGATGTAAAATTGGTAGGCATTCTATTGTGCCATATTTGAAATCATCCTCACATTTACACCAACTACGTACAGTGACCATGATCTGCAACCGTCTGAAGTTCAAACACACCATGGTCCAGCTAACCACCGTCATTGCTGTAAAGAAGACATAACATGAAGTTGCAGCTCGTGAAGAAAGCTGACAAAATGTACCAGCCCATGTTGTGTCACTGATTTCAGTTGCAGACTGACTTATCTTTTTGAGATAAGATACTAGCAGGAAGCAGGCCGCAGCTCCGCTTGGCAGATACGATTCCATTGAAGTATATTGGTCTTCATTTTTCTTCCATGAAATGTCTGGGGTGTGGTTTACATAACTAAGTTGCATTGTTAACAACAGCTACCAATTCTCTAAACAGTTCCAATGGTTATATCCTCTCACTTTGAATTTATTCATTGATAGATATAAAGAGGAATTGCTTGTCAATTGGAATTGGGCCTCATTCTCATAGTCATTCAGCTTGAAATCAGCAGTGAATCGAAGCTAGGAATGCTCCACGTGACTCTAAGCTCGTTGTCAGATGAAGAAATGTGGTTTAAAGAAGGCTGGAGAGTATCTTCTCTTATTTATTCTCATGTTTGATCAGATGGCATGAATAAGTTCTATGGTATGGCAGACACAAAGACAGTGTTATGATGACATGTATTTCTGCACATGTAATATGCGTTTAAATATTTGACCATATCCATACAATGACAGTCCAGCACCGGTCGACCATGTTTGTAAAAAGACAGCCTGAATCCAATCCCATTACATAATGGCTGGGCGTGAAAGCGTATTACATAATGAGATTGGAATCCAATCCTGTTATGTAAGATTGTGTCGTGTTCACCAAATATAATATTTTTAACTTCTAATTTTTCCCACACTTGCTACCAGTGACAATACAAATTTGCTTGGGTCAGCAACATGGTCCCCAAATGGGCAGCAGACCCATGGAAGGCAGGTGACTAACTAAACATGCACTGGCGTAGTCCAAAACACATCCATGAAAAGAAATCAAGCATGATTACAATAACGGCTTTTGTGATATCTGTTCTTGCCTCATCAATGTGCATACTTTTAGCCACCATATCTTGGAAGATGGCCTACACCAAGAACGTCCACAAAAATTACATAATGGGATTGGAATCCAATCCCGTTACATAATATTGCTTATATTTGTTCTAATGCCAGCCCCATCGCGTGACATACAGCTGTTAGGTCGGTGGAGCTGAGGCTGTCTTTTTACAAACATGGTTGACCGGTGCTGGACTGTCATTGTATGGATATGGTCAAATATTTAAACTCATATTACATGTGCAGAAATACATGTCATCATAACACTGTCTTTGTGTCTGCCATACCATGGAACTTATTCATGCCATCTGATCAAACATGAGAATAGATAAGAGAAGATACTCTCCAGCCTTCTTTAAACCACATTTCTTGATCTGACAATGAGCTTAGATCTCCTTCATATGTACAAGACCTTTTCATGGTAATCCCATCATGATACCACACTTTCATTCCATGATCAACTATTCAAGCCGTGAAGTGCTCACCACCAAAGTATATAACCCCAGCCAGTCAAAGTGTGAGTGTTCCCCGTTCTAATGTTCTGACTTCCAGATGTCTGTCTATTCTTGCTTGGGAAATGTATTCCATGGCAATAATAATCAGCTTAGGTGCTGTGATATACTGGCATGTTTTCCCCAGTCTGTTTCCTACACCTTCTGCAGGTTTTCTTTTGTTTGTTGCAGAGACTCATGTTGAACCAGTGCTGTGTGCGACCCCACAATTCCACAATGTTTAGGTCCATATTGAATGCATGTTCCTTCCATAACTGAGACGTGCAATGCTGGACCAAAGAATAGGCCTCACGTTCAGCTACAACACCATGGCATTTTGAACACTGCCATCATGTGACCATGATCGGGGATGTCAAGGTGAGCATGGCCTCCATGAGGTCTGTTACTTGTATGAGCTTGTGATTAGGGCCAATGTAATTGAGGTCACCAATCTGTTACTTGGGGCTGGAGGTGTGGGCTGCACCGACAATAACTGCAAGGTGATTGTCATGAGTGTGGAATCTGATTTGGCTAGGTATCACGATGGGGTTACAACAAAAAGATCTTGTACATATGAAGGAGAACTAAGCTCTTTTTCTGTTCAAGAAATGTGGTTTAAGGAAGGCAAAAGAGTGTTGTCTCTTGTTTATCCTCATGTTTAATTAGATGTCATGAATATGTTCTATGGTATGGCAAACACAAATACAATGTTACAATGACACATTGCTTTGCATATGTGATCTTTGGTAACATCATATACATATTATGACAGTCTGGCACTGGTTGACAGTTGTTTCCAAAGAGACAGCTCTGTCTGCATGTCCATCTCCACAAGCCTAGTAGCATGATTATGTAAATGGGATTGGAATCCAATCCCATTACATAATCCAGCTAGGCACACCACCATATTATGTAACAAGATTGGAATCCAATCCCATTCTGTAATATTGTT
>MU134675.1:1792-76910 GCA_015039355.1 Ramaria rubella
ACATACTAAATAAAAGTACGTTTCTAGTGGGTTATTCCCACCTTTCTTTTGACAGTAACACTCGCTGAGACTAAGTCTACATGTTCAGCACCCCAAAAGGAGTCCTGGGTCAGGGGACATACAAATAGTTATTTAACCTTGGTAAGAGAAAAGGTTATTATTATGTCCTGAGGTTCATGCTCCGAGTAATTTTCCATCCCTCGAACAGTTTTGTTTGTCTGATTTACGATGTACAATAGAGTTAGTGTGTAGTCTTAATTATCGAAATGTGATATCCAATTACAACTGCGATTAATTACTATGTATACGTATTGGATTTCAGAGGGTTTTAAAATATGTTATAGAAGGAAAATGCTTGGTATGCTATAAAATAGGTTTTCCGGATAGTGTTACATCTGTATTGAAACTAACATGCAGATTGTATGATATCATGTGTAGTACATCTTAACGTGGGAGCTTTTGTGGTAACAACTATATATTTCCTTTTCCTGTGAACGCCATCTCCGATGATCTAAGTCTACTTGTATACGGAAGTTGAGGCTCTACTATACAACTAGAGAACTAGCCTGTGAGTAGGTTTTTTACGGACATTACGTTTCAGTGTCAGTGTAAATTTCTGTTGTCTTTGTCTCTTGAAGATTTCCAGGATGAAGTACACCTTACCGGTAGATGTGAGTGTTTGTATCTATGAGCTTTACGCGGCTGATGTTATGTTTTCTTTGATTTACGTGTGCGCGTATTTCAGTAGTTGTTGGAAGACTGGGTCTGGTAGTGGGCGATGCGATGGAGTTTCCCACCCCCACGAACGGATCTGTGTAGTATAGGTGTGATTACGATACAGAAGTACGTTCCTAATTTTAAAGGTGAAGCCTATTCACTGGTAGGTACAAAGTAACGTCGGTGGTGTAGGGTACTGAGCTGTAGTCTACTGGTTGGTTAACGGTCTGTATGTACAACCTGGTGCGCAACTTGAAGGATCAGCCGTAAGAGGGGAACTACAAGTAAACAGGTCAGGAGGAGGTGTTCAGCGTGTAGCAGCCATGATAGGGGATATACAGCTTAGAGGACTTCCGGGTATGGCTTATAAGGGGAGTATAGGAGGAATAGTGTAAGTGCTAACGCATACCCATAAGCTAGTTTGGAAGGTACGAGGGAAGATGCAGTAGCCAAAACTGGGCTTGAAGCTTGGTCACTTACCAACCGTAGCGTAGCAGGACTCCTTATTGACCATGTAGTTTCTCGTGCCTGGTCCTTGTCTCTAAACGATGCCAATACACGGATTCCTGAAGCAGTTCTTCCCGAGCAGAAGCAAGGGAGAGACCTCCTTTAAGCATAGGTTCACAGCACTAACCAAGTGTACAAAGACTCAGCAGTAGTTCAGTGTACTGAGTGAATGAGTAGAAGCCTCTATAAACTGTTCGTTGACCTTAGGATAACCTGCCGATACTGAGTAAAAGTAGTGGACTGAGTGAGCGAAGAACCGACATGAAGATAAAGGTTAACAAGGTGTACCAGATAACAGACACTGAGTGAAGATAAGATAAAGACCGAAGATAAAGTTTAAGTGACGGTATAAAGGGAAGTAAAGAAGCTGGTGGACTGAGTAAAAAGGTAAAGAAATGTTTGGTGGAAGGGATAAAACCAAAAGACGGAGAGCGGCAATCAGTAAAGAGGACAGACGACAGCTGCTGTAGCAACATACCGTATGAGCGTAGCAAACAACAAGACGAGTACATATATTCCGGACAAAGTGGAATCACATGGGGTTAAGTGGAGATAGTCAACCTAAGTGAGCAGATTCAGATTCAGATTCAGATGATGATGCAGATGATGAAGATGCAGATGCAGTTCCGGTCGAAACAGTTAGTGCACTGTAAACGACAACATAGAGCAGATGCGAATGCAGTCGCATAATGCAGTAGCAATAGTAGTGACGATGCAGTAGCAGAAGCAGGAACAAGATGAAAACAACGACGACTATCGTTTCACGTGACTCGGCTTGTGGTCACATTCATCGGCACGTTGCTGCTGTGGCGATGGGTGACAGAAAACCTAGATAAAGGCTTTCATTTGGCTGTAAACACCGACGGGGTCTCTCCGGGTCAGGTAACAGATAGTAGAGTCGTTAGGGATAAGGGTAAAGCTGTGTGTAGGAAGGTAGTTCAGGAAGGTCTTGAGTCAAGTCAGATCCAGTAACTAGCAAGTAGTGTGTGCAAGGAGTAGGTAGTAGAAGAGTTATTCCGGAATAGGGAAAGACAAAGTAGATAGACCGTGAGAGAGGCTGTCAATAACGGTAAATATAGACAGTATGGATCGATAAGGCTGCTGTGGACAGATAAAGCATGTATTGTCCTTCAGCTTAACGTTCAATTTATGTGAAGCGCTGTCGGTTATGTCAGCTGTCGGTAGAGTTAACCATGGGGGGTTGAGTACAACAGAAGCACCATGAGAGCCAAAAATTGCCTAGCTCCAACCTTTGTAGCAAGAGCCTTTTGGGAGGCACCTTCTTGACAGGAGTTCTACGTGAACTAGATGCCATACTGGAAGGGGAGGTGTTGACGAGGGAAAATGGAGGGAATTTCAACAACTAGATATATAGGAAAATTGATTGATGCGTGGAGTCAGCAGGCTGTTGTATTACAGGCTTCTCTTTGGGCCACCATACCCAAGCATTCAAAGCCCTCCACGAGATAAATGTATGAAGATGTGGACATAGCATAAATAATACAAGTGTACAGATAATTAGCAAGTCGAAGCTGAACACCTGACATATAGCATTACAGTGCTCCACAAATCAATTGCAAGAGGTGAACCTTGTAACCATTCAAAATATCTCATCACAAGCTACCAGGCGCAGCCACACCATGTATCCCGTCCTGCCAATTTTTCTACCTCATACACATCAAGGGATAACATGTATTAAATAGCCTGAAACAATGAAACCAACCATCGTCTGTGATGAAAGGGAAGAAGAAATGAAAACAGGAATGCATAGTAGAAATTGGTAAGAATATCATGTTTAAATAACATTAGCCCATAACTCATCAATAATAAAAGCCAAGATTCGCCTCATATCACATGAGGAATGCAAGGTGTATATCAAGACACATTCCAATCAACATATAGTGTGATAAGCGTGGTATAACAGGTTCAAATGATGAAAGCTGTGTACATTGTAGACTATCACATAAAGGTAGAAAAACCAGTATTGCTGTAGCCCCTACTATGTACACTTTAAATGTTTACATAAAAGCGAGCAAGGACAGCTGTTGGCTACACAATATCTCACTCGTGTCATAAAAATCAGAACAATATAAATATAAAGGTGGGAAAAGGCACCAAACAGGCAAGACCACCATGTTAAGTAAACAATAAACATTTATGATATTCCACATATAAACAGACGTAGTGAACACAACAAGTCATCAACCTAGCTAGGATAGCCATGGACAGCAAAGTGAAAAAAGCAATAACAAGTGAATTTTATCGTAAGCTTACTCATCCCCAAGGTTCAACGTTCCTGATATATGATTATCAGAAAAGACCTTCTTTGATTATGAGGTGCAGACTACTACAAACGACGAAGATATATGGCTAAAATCCCTTGTAAGAATGTAACTGTGGTTTTTTTATTCCATAGTACTGATGAAACACAGGATCCCTTGGACCTTTTGAAACACAGATGGCTGCTCCAGAAGTATGAGAAACCACTGATGATGATGCTTATACAGCAATATGGCCAAGACATGGGAACAGAAGTAGGGTTCAGACTGCAAGGGATTCTAGTAGACATGAAATTACCCCCGGTACATGTGTAAGCATGTGTCTACGTAACCCAAGGCCTTCATATAACCTCCAACAGTTTGGAAAAAAACATTGAGGGAATGCGTCAATATGTTACCATAACCGGCCTTGACCATGTTGTCTTCAATAACAGCCTCAAAGCAATATATGCATTGCATGATTTATATGGAAAGCATCTCAAAGAAGGAGTGGTAGATGAATGGGTGGCCTCTAGTTACCAAAACTACCCTGCTGCATCGTTCTCCTCTCGATACCTCTCCCCGAAATCTCATGGAGATGCAGTGACCATCAGCAGTTTGGTTGACCCCCTAGGACTCATCCAGAAGTGTGGACGATCAGTTTGTATACAACAAAAACAATGTGGTCCACTATTACTGTCGCAGTGGACCCAATACAGAGATGAATGCCCCAGTGTGAGTCTTAAGCCAAACCCTTCCAGAGCCAATACTAAAATTTATCATGTAGGTATGCATATGAACCTGCGATCCTGCCATATTCCATCTGGGACACATTGTGGAATTGCAAGTGGTCTTTTACCTGAGAAACAAAGGCCACTGGTTCTTTGACACCACCCTACGTTCTATCAATTTGATAGATAGCGCATAGACCAGGTCAGCCTTTGGGTCCTCAATTAAAAAAAAAATGCTAACACGGTCAGGCATTGCTGAAGATCAAAATGGACAAAGGAGACTATCACAAGCCCAAATTTACACCACCCCATGGACTCAAGCGTGTATCAGGCATCCGGACACTTGAAGATCAGCATGTAGAAAATACACGCAAGGAAATGCATAGGTTAGAAATAGTAGAAATGGCCACATATTCAAATGAAGATGTGAGGGAAAACTCTATGGAAGTAGAGAGATATTCAAAGACAGGCAGAGCAGAATGAGCAGGCATATATAACTAAATTTTGCATTATAAATTCATGAAACACCCCACTTATGATTAACATATCAAGGAAATGAGGCAGCCTTCAAGTTTTCCAAAGTATGATCATACAAAGCATTATATGAAACCTAATTACAATAAATGTGTAGTTTTATGCCAAGCCAAATTTAATCATGGAATACACTCATTTACAATCAAATAATTAGAATCACTTCGTTAAGGGTTGTCCTTCATCTCCGTGTCTCTTACACATTTAGGGCCCATCCATATTGCTGTCATATGAATGGGCACCTATTTCAGTCAAACCACTGAAACAGTATTCAGACAAGAAAATGTATCATATAATACATAATTCTATACTATCAATCAATTTTTATCTCTCTGAGTAATTTTTGAACAAGTTAGAATTGAATCTGCTGGATAAAACAAGTATGGTACAATTTAAGATTTGCGCTAGCATAATATAGTGAATTATATGATAACACCCAAAACATGCAATAATGAACATGTACTCATATAGTCTCATTGGCATAATATAAAATGGAATTAATTTTCAATAAATAAAAATAATTGTGAGGCAGGAATACAATGTGGCACATATATACGCAAGACGGTTGACTTGTGGACAGCAATGCAGTCACATGACTATAATCCTGGGCCGGATACCTGAGAATCCGGAGACAAACAAAAAAAAAAGAGGCCTAAAATGAAAATGAATGACCTAGGAAGTTGAAGAAGGGAGCTGAATGTGTGCCAATGAGTTAACCAAAGCTGGCCAGGTGGTGCTCATGGAGAACTGGCCAGAATGGAGGCCCAGACATTGGGTCATTCCCACTGTGACCGCACCGGGACCCCGAGACTTTTGGAAAACCCAATTGGGGATGTGTTTTGTGGACCGCTTGCACAGTTTCCTTATGTAATCTGTGGACAAAAATATGCAAGATCCCAGATTATCATGGGAAATTGTGCATGATTATTTGAAAGCTGAAATGCTCCAACTGGAAAAGCCGATTCTTTCCTTCGTAAACTCAGGGAATTGGAACAATGATGAACAACATCAATAGCATATCTAACAGGAGAGGAACATGCATTGCGCAGATCACACATTGAATGGGAACCAAGAGGCAGATGAGGACACTGCGTAGACGGAGAGATAGTAGAAATATGGGAATCATGTAGTGTCCTAGGAAGAGTAAAATTCATTTTCATACAATTGCAGCTAATGAAGCTTGTATAAAGTGCATGATGATAATGATGAATTTGGGTGTTGCTAAGGGAATTGACACATTGTTGTTGAGCTGCCTTTGGTAGAAGTTGACACAGATGCAGCAGATGTGGTGGCTGCCACAATTATTTGTGGTGGCTTGTGCATCAGCAGTATGCTGATTTGCAGAGCATGTGAGGAGCAATACAGGTGCATCATTAGGATCACTGTTAGTACTCATGGAACACTCGTGACCCATGGCTGTTGCAGAGGACGACAGTTGAGGCAAGCCAACTGTGAAGCTCCCATGTGGTGAGAACAGTCGTTGTCCACATGAGATTAATTATTGTCTGTGTGTGTTTGGTGGGATGATCGATATCCAATGGAATGTAGCCACCATTGGCCTTATGCATGGCCAGAATTGACAGGAGCATTTCGATGGACTTGTCTATGTAAAGTGCAATTATCGTGCCATGCTGGACACTGCTTTTGACCAGCTTCCGTGCCAGATCATTGGCAAGCCATCCATTTCCACATACATCAAGAATGCCTCTTGATCAAACTGGAGCTGCAAGGAACGCTTAAGCAGGTTCATCATCACATTTCTGCACACTGGCTTACCACGATTCGTTGCAGTGTCTTTTGGACTTGCATATCAATGAGATCAGATATATTTTGAGCTGCATTGGGCTGTTGCTCAGTGTTGACAACAGGTATCAGGCGGCGCGGCTCATTGGCATTTATCAACTCCACATCATGCACCAGCGCATCAGAATGATGGATCATGAAGAACAACATAGTGTCTAAATGATCCAAGATGACATTGACCTCCGCTTCTGGGATAATGTCTGCTGCATGCACCACACCCACAGAGAAGGCCGCCATTGGTAACACATCAACAGACAGAGACTGAAAAGAGATAAGTGAGAATGATGACAGTCACCAAACAATGTACTCACGAAAGGATAGTTGAGGCTGAACAATGATCAGTCAGTCAAAAGGAAAGGCAATCTTAAAGGAAAACATACCCAGCCCTCCTTTGCAATACTCCGCAAGGAGACGGCTTTCCATTGAAGACACTGGTTGTGGTGTTGCGGTACCGGCATTTCTAATGTTGAGAATGCTTTTGAAGAGACCTGAGACAGGTATGCTGGCAGAATCGAGGTCCACCACTGTGATGTTCTCATGCTTGCTCAGCACAATCTGCTCTGATTGGATCTCTCGCAACATGTCCAGCAAAGTCATCTCAGGGCAGTGGATCACCCGATGAGCTACAGTGTTGAGAGGTATGCCCATTATTGACTCAATGTGTCTGATCAGCACGCCTAAGAGAGAAGAGAGCAGTGAGCAAGAGGACAAAACCTAAAGGGCACTAGCTCACGTCAACTGGCAAGAACCTGTCTGAATACGACATCTGAACAATTGGCATGCGCAGCAAGCACAATGAACCAAGCTCCAGTCACCAATGTCGAGGGCATTATACCTGCAACTTGACTGAACGAGTTGCATCCCATGTGGATCGAACACTTCACTGTTGCATTGGCTGTCACATGAAGGGCACTGGCAGAGCCCGAAGGAAAGGTGCTTTTGATGCATTTTTCAGATGGCTTCGCCAGAAATACACACCGGCCATGCAGTTTAGATGTTCAAGGTACTTGATCATTGGTTTGAACGAATGTCAGAGAGGGAGTGGATGGTGGTCGTGGGCCTCTTGGAGAGGTCACATATCACAATGTCCATGGCCCAACCGTTGAATAGAGCGTGGTGCATACACCACAGGCGAATCCATTGAGTTCAAAGGTGCATGCACAAGTGCGAACTTTGCCTTGCTGGAAAGGTCAAATAGCGCGACCCCCTTCATACCTGGCCACGTGGAGCTCAAGTTCAGTCTCATCAGACACAACAGAGGTAGTCCACTCCATTTACTGTGCTCCATGCCGCATCAACACTTGCAGTCACCGGTTGGACATAGGGTCAAATGCAAACACCGTACCAAACATCATGCTGTTGGGATGGTCGATAAATTCCTCAAACACTTCTTGCAGCCTGTCACGGTGTGTCCGCAGGGGGAGATCCATGCCTGGAAAACAATGTATGCATCTAGAGCAACGAGTCCCACCATGAGCAGGCTGGTCTGCAGCCCTGTGGTGGGATATACATCTAGGATATCACTGGAAGAAAAGGCACCAATACTGAGATGGAGGGATATGTGATCCTACATTGGGGGAACTCACCTGGCTGAGGGACCATGGTCTGGAAACAATCTCACTGTGGTCAAAAAATTGAGGTGAGCTTGATCCATGGCCAACACTGTGAGATCCTCAGGGGCCATCTCATCCAGAGTGATGGACAAAGCCTTGTCATCATCAAATTTGTGATCCACGGCAGCTGACTCAGCGATCTGTGCCATTGCACAGATCGTCGGATGGCAGATGATGTTGGTGCCCGGGAGGTGAAGGCCTGCCTTGTGAGCTGCGGAAGCAAGCTGGATGGCTGATATCGAATCGCCACCCACAGTGTAAAAATCGTCATCGATGCATAGCGGGGCCTCCTGTATGCACAAGATCAATGCCCACAGAGACCTGATGGCGAGTTGCATCTCCTGCATCGACATCCACACTGCCACCTGTGACATTTGCAATCAATGCCTGGATCCTTGGTCCAATAAAGTGAAAGTACATCTTGAGCGCCTTCCGGTATAGCTTTCCCATGCTTGCAACAGGGAATCAGTTGAGAGCAACATAGATCATTGGGGCTATGTAGCTCGGAAGCTTTGGAGGGCCTCATCATGAACAATCATCACTTCCTCTGTGCTTGCATCTGAACCGTATTCCAAGAACACACAAAGTCTCATGCCCCACATCAATCTTGATGACCACAGCATTGTTGATGGCCATACTGGTCAACTTCAGGACCGTTTCAATCTCGCTGGTCTCGATATGAGGCCATGTATCTTGATTCGGGTGTCTCACCTATCCACAAACAAGAGCGATCCCTCCACAGGATTCATGCAAACAAGGTATCCAGTCACATACATAATCAATCTGGGACAGAAAAGATCAGCAACGAACATCTTGGCCATCTCCTCGGGGTTTTGCAGGTACCCTCGTGCGACTTGGGGGCCACCAATGAACAGTTTGCCAATGCAGCCAAGTGGCACAGGTCACAGACATTCATCTAAATTGTACACAGAATTGAGTCAGAAGCCATGGCCAGGTTCGGAGCACTCCATCTATGAGGTGACATCTCTGAGAGCCAACACGTTCATGCTGGCCTCCATTGGTCTGTACCTAAAAAATACGGTGGGTAATGGGGCCTTTTGCATACAAAGCTTGGTCACGCACATGTTTATGAGTGACACAGCGTCAGCCCATGTATCGCAAACATTGGGCATTAACACCTCTCCACCAACTGCCAACATGTGCAGGGAAGGAACATCCTCAGGGTGAATCAATGAGAGCGCTGGGTGGCAATATACGCAGGTTAGAGATCTATGCTGAGGTGTTTCTCAACTGCAACACACCTGTCGGTGTCCTGAAGGTTGTTATGGTTACAACGGCAGTGGAAGCACTCAAGGCACACTCACCCAGACGCTGACATTGAACGTGTAATTGGAGAACTGCAGCACATAACCAGTCATCGGTCCAATGATGTCCTGGGAGCCAATGGTGCTCTCAACGATGGATCTGTGCATCAGGATAACATCTGTGAGCAACAACTGAGTAACCTCCAAACAGACCGAGGAATGACGGTGCCTTTTGGCATCCCCATTGACCTGCTGGTGAACAGGATGTGACAGACATCATCTTGGCCAACACGTCCTATGTCCGGCTTCGCACCGGGGGAAAGATTGCTCAAGTCAACTGACACCCCCATCACATTAGCCTCGAGGATGGTCGAGGCAAGCAAACTGTGAAGCTCCCTCGTGGTGAGCACCATCGTCGTCTGCACCAACAAATGATTGTCTGTGTGTGCTCAGCCAGATGATCAATGTCCAACAGAACATAGCCACCACCAGCCTTATGCACAGCCAGAATCGAAAGAACATCTTGCTTGATGGACTTGTCCATGTAGAGTGCAATCAGCACACCACACTTGATGCCACTGTTGACCAGCTTCCAGGCCACTGCTGTCGAAAATTTTGATTGTCTGTCTGTAAAAAATTTAGCCATGTAGTGCACTAGTAGATTTTCTTGTCGTCACAACGCACCAATTTTCGGCTCATTTTGTTGAGAAACGAGTGAGCAATCTTGTTCACAAGCAATGGGCATATTCGGTGGAGTCAAAAACAATGTGCACCTTATGTAATGCAAACTGCTGTAACATTGGGAATGTAGATTTGGTTGTCGAATCAGAGAAATCCTTGAGGATCAACTGACCATCAGGGTGTCAGGGGATTTGCAGGATAGTCAGAGATTGCAGGATCAGAGGAAATGGATTGTCAGATTTCTTCATGAAGTTTATCAAAGTCTATGATGGCAACTGCATGGAGAATTGTGACGTTAAGGGATGTGGCTCAGAGGGACAATGACAGCTGTTTGTTAGTGAAGACCAGGCAGAAATTGTGGGATTAATGCTGGCATAGTTGCTACTCCCCTCTTTAGGATAGACGTCCCATCGTCTAGTTAAAGAGTTGGGTTTTGTTCCAAGTTTTCTGGATTGGAATTGGATAATGAGGTTAAACTGACATAGGTATTCTGACCATCGGACTTGTCATCGGGTTAAGAGCTTGGTGGTGGTGAAGTATTCGAGGTTTTTGTGGTTGGTGACAACATCAATGGTGGAACCAGAACCTTCGAGGTAATGCCACCAAATCTTGAAAGCTTCAAAAAGCTCTGCAAGTGATTCCTTGTCATGAACATTGTAGTTTAATTCCAGGGTGGTGAAAGTCCTAGAATGAAAGGCTACAGGGTGAATTTCACGATCTTCTGGAGAGATGATGGAGAGAATTGCCACAAGGGTGTAGTTGGAAGTGTCGGTTTCCATGATCAGTTGACAATCAGGAATCCAGTGTGTAAGGATCAGAGCTGTGGTGAAAGATTTTTAAGTGTTTCAATGGCTTTCTGACACTCATCGGAAAAATTCCAAGTTATGGATTTCCGAGTGAGTCAGGTAAGCGGAATTGCGATGTCAGAGTAATTATGAATGAAGCATCAGTAAAAGTTCGCAAAGCCTAGGAAGGATTGGATGTCTTTTACTTTTTGGGGTTCGGGCCATTCTTGAATTACTTTGATTTCGTTGTCTGCCATTGAAAGTCCTTCAGGGGAGAGCATGTATCTGAGATATTCTATTGTGGTCTTGTGGAAGTTGCATTTGTCAGCTCTTGTGTAAAGTCAGTTTTTTTGGAGACGTCAGAGGACTTCATGGACATGTCCTCAGTGTTCTTTCAGATTGTTGGAACAGACTAGGATGTTGTCCAGATAAATGAGGACGGAAACATCAAGCATGTCACTGAAGATATCATTCACAAATCGCTGAAAAGCGGCTGGTGCATTAGTGAGACCAAAGGGCATAACACACCATTCAAAGCCATATTGGGTCCTGAAGGTGGTTTTCCACTTGTCACCCTCTCTAATGCAGACTAGATGATAGGCATGTCGGAGATTGCTTTTGCTGTAAACCTGTGCTTTTCCAGGGCTTTCCAATAAGTTGGAAAGTTGGGGAAGCAGGTATTGGTCTTTTTTCGTGATCTTGTTGAGACCCCTGAAATGGATACAAAGTCAGAGTCCGCCTAGTTTCTTCTTTGAGAATAGTACCAGAGCACCGTGCGGAGAAAGTGAAGGGTGGATAAATCCTATAGCTAGGGCCTCATCAATGAACTTTTGGAGTGTTTCTAGCTCAACTGGGGGTAGGGAATAAATGGTTCCCAAGGGGGGACTCTCTCCCTCCATCAAGTCAATCTTTAGATCATATGGTTGGTGATCAGTGAGGATTTCCACTTTCTTCTTGCTGAAGATGTTGGAAAACTCATGATATTCCAATGGAACACCATCAAGATTGGCTGTTGGATCGGGATTTGGGGAAGCATTGATGGCTGAAGCAGATGTTCCTTTTGGAATTACACATAACTGAAAGATCTCCCTGTTGTCCAGTTTCCAAAGGCGAGCAAACACGGAAGCAGGGACTAGGTTGATAGGTGAGTCTTGTTGAAATGTCGGAGGGGCATCCACACGATCAAATTTGGGAATTCTGGAGACCACAGAGGCGGATTTTGCAGAGAGTGATGTCAGAATTGAATTTTGCTGCTGAGGAATGCAGAACAATATACTACCCAATACCCAGTCAATCAACGGATTGCAGCAGGTGAGCCAGTTGTGTCCAAGCATGACAGAGCAGCTAGAATCAAGCGGTGTTACATACATAGCAACAACCTGATTTTCGCCGGATGGAAAACAGATTGGCATATAGATAGTCTGCATGATTGTGATGTTAGAAGTGCCATTGAAAAGCTTTAGCGAAATCCGTGGGATATTGTGGAATTCCAGCAGGAGCCTAGAAGTGAATGATGAGTCTATAAAACAATGAGTGGAACCGGAGTCCACGAGAGCTTGGATATTAGTATTTGGAATAGTGTCGGAAGTTAATGGTATGGTATAGTGCCGGAAGTTAATGGTATAGTAAGAGAATCAGATTTCAAAAGAGTGGAAGCATTCAGTCGAACCTCGGAAAACGCACAGATGGAATCAACACAGCTCTGGGTCTGTGCGGAGGTCTCAGAGCTGCTTATTATTTTTTTGAATCCGTAATGGCCACAGGTTCAACCTTGGACTCAGGTTTGCTCAGAATTGCAGAGGCCACTTGGGCCTTCAATTGAGCATTGAGGGGGGTTGACCGTGGACAATCCTTCACGATATGTCCAGGTTTTCCACAGAACATACAAATATTTTGGTTCATGCATTGCTGCCTTTCCTGCTGGGTTAGTTTTCTGTCTTTCCCGAGTAAGTTGGAAATGTCCAGAGTTTTGTGGGAATTAGATGTGAAGGACTGAGGTTTGGCAGAAGAAGAGGAGGCTGAATTGTTGTTGTTCATCTTCTTCTGCAACTGGTTTGATCGGGATTCTGCCTTGTCCGATTTGCCACTATTACCGGAGTAGCTGTTGCTGGGAGTGGTAGCGTGGCTGACCTCGCCTCGTCGTTCCCAATAACGGCTGTCGATGGTTTGCATGAGCTGTTGGAGTTCCAGAAGTGTGTCGGCTTTTTCCTGGGTTGGGAGAATATCTTTAATATGATTGGGAAGTTTAGTATAAAAACTCCTACAAAGGGCGGTGTTGCCCCAATTGACTCTTGCGACAAAGCGGTTGAACTCTATGATGAACTTCATGATGCGTTGGTTGTTGCACATTCGGAGATTGTCGAGTTTGGTTTCCGCATCACCGACAGGGTTGTAAGCTCAGAAATTCTCTCGGAGTACTGTTGTGAAGTCCCAATAGCTTGTAAGCCAAGGCAGGTCTTGAAAGGCATTGTCGTCTAAGAGTTCAGGCTCTAAAAAATCTAAAGCTGTCCCTTTTAAAAAGGAGATAGTGTAAGTAACTTTTGCTTCGTCACTTGAAAATGTTTGAGGACAGTCACAGAAGTGAAGTTTGCACTGAAGGAGGAAGGGATGAAGTTTCTGGGAATCTGATCCATCAAAGGTGTCAGGTTTGTGGAGTTTGTTTTTTTTCAGTTTGACCCTTGTTCGGAGTTCCCATATGCTTGGCTATCTGTTTCAAAGCTTTTAGCATTGCCCTCGCTTCATCTTCTTCATCGTCATCATCATCCTTGTTGTTGTCAATGTTGTCGTCGTCACCAGGGTCACCTTCCAGTTCATCGTTTGGAAAACCGGATCTAAGGTTTGTGGTTTCAGTGACAGTACAGGATCTGGTAGAAGGCATGGTGAATGGATCAAGAGTTTTAGTTCAAATATACTGTTATGAACTAGATTTCTTCTCGTCAGGATGTCAGGATTGTTGGAATGTCGGAGTTCGGAGTTTGGGATCGGAAATGTACAGATGCCGGCTTCAACTTATAGGTTGCGCCCTCTTGGATCCTTCATGTCCTGGTATTTCGGAGAATTGGAATATCAGAGAAATCAGGGAAGTCAGAAGGGTCGGAGAACAGAAGATCAGATAGGACTTAGAGACAAAGGTAAGAAGATATCGAGTCAAGGTGGATCAATATTTGAACTGAAGAATGAAGTACATGCAAGAAGTACAGAAATCCAAAATGGAATGAATACAGGATCAGAGTAAGGAAAAATATGGATATAAGGCCAAAAATGTAGATCTTGATAAGAAATGGCTCAATATAGATGGAATGGGGATAGTAGAATGGGTGGAGGGAATCGAAAAACATATTGGAATTGCAAATTGGAATATGTTGGAGAAAGGCAGAAAAGCTGGGAATGAATCTGGGTTCTAACAGCTCCAAAGACCTCAGTACAGACAAATTGACATCAACACTCTTTATGATTTTCCAACACCATCCTCCATGTTAATTCTGAATTCTAGTGGACAACATTTCCACTTCTTATTGTTTTCCGACTTTCTGACATTTTCTGACATTTCCAACTTTTTCCTCAAGTCTAAAACACCGCTTTCTGAATCCCGTGTTTTTCAGAAAGGTTAATCTTCAACCCTCCGACCACGATCTAGTCATAAATCCAGTAGGCTATTAATATGCCAATCCGCCCATCTGTCCAGCAATCAATCCAGGTTTGTTACTACCATATGGTGTAGCACCACTTGATTCTCACTGTTTTGACATGCTGGGACACAACTGACCCCCCAACTACAATCCATTGATTGACAGGGTATAGGGTAGTACCTAGTTCTGCATTCCTCAACAGCAAGTCAAGACTCAGACTCCAACATATGTCCCTGTGGCAACTTGCAATTTGCAATTCCACAAATCTGAAAATCTGATCGTGGACAACCCTCCAAGCTGCTCAAATCTGTGTCATCCTAGACTATGCCTTGACAATTTTTTGTCTGTGCAATTTGACACATACAAGATTTTCAGCAACTCATTTCCGAAAGGAAAATCTGTCACGACCATCGGTTCTTCCACTTTTCTGACGACCTTCAATTTGCCTTGAGGGAGGGAGAGAATCACCCCTTAGGAAGACTTTATTCCTTATCTCTAGTTAACCTGGAATAACCCCAACAGTTCATTAATGAGGCTCTAGCTATAGGACCCACCCAACATTTTTCTCCACACAGTACTCCGATACTTCCTCGCAGAAGAAATAAGGTGGCCTTTCTGGTTCTGCATCAATTATCAGCAGATTTCTCTGATACCAATTTCTCCAAAGTCCGACACCTATTTCTTCAAAGTCTGACACTGATTTCTCTGCAGTCCAATGCCAATTCCTCCAACATCCATTCTCCAAGGACTGACACTGATTTTTCTGACATTTTCCGACCCTCTAGATTTCAACAATCACTATCTATGGTCCTTGTCAACACCCATCTGTCCTGCATTCAAAGGACGATGAATGGAAAACTACCTTCAGACTTTGTTATGATTTCTATTGAATGGTGTGTTATGCCCTTTGTTCTTACTAATGTCTCAAGTTGTCTTCAATCCTGTTCAACATTTGACAACATTCATCTTTTCCATCCCTATCACATGGACAATTCCTTTATCATCTCAATCATTGGATAAAACCCAAGACTTTGTTAGCGACATTCCAATTCCAAAATTTTCAGTCTTTCCACAATACCTGACAATTTCAAGACCATCATGGAATCATCTTGCTCTCATCCTCTTTTTCTGAAGTCTTCCTACCAAGGGCACACATTTTCCAACCCTCTAGATTTCATCAATCACTATCTATGGTCCTTGTCAACACCCATCTGTTCTGCATTCAAAGGATGACAAATGGAAAACCACCTTCAGATTTCGTTATTATGTCTATTTTGAAAGACCATAATGGAACATCTTGCTCTCATCCTCTTTTCTGAAGTCTTTCAACCAAGGGCACCACCTCATTTTCCAAACATTTCCAATATTATTTCCATTTTCCACATTTCTGTTGAAAACCAGTATCGCAGCAACATCCTCAATGAGAGCCTTCACTTTTTCAATTTCCTTCATTGGATTTTCCAATTTCCAACTTCAAGTTTTCCGATAATTTTCCGAATTCACAATTTCCAATGTCACATTTTCTGATTCCCTATTTCCGACTTCAAATCTCCGATTCCAATTTCTGACTTCAATTTCTGACTTCAATTCCTGATTCCAAGATTCCAACTTCAAGATTTCTGACTTCAGTTTTCACCTTGAAGTTTTCCAACTTCACAATTTTTCAATTTCCAACATTTTCCAACATTTCTCAACATTAGAGAAATCCAACACACTATTTTTCATCTAGGAATTACAACACCACAATACTTCAATGACAATTCAATTCTGTAATCTTTGAATTTTCAAGACTTCAAGCATCATCTTGAACATTTTTTACACGTCCAAATTTTCCGACACAAAGTTGGACAAGAATACTGCATACCATTTCATCCATCCACTCTTATTCTGAATGTCCCGACACAAATCTGACTCTTTAAATAGATGATGGGATGTTGATCTAAGAGGGGAGTAGTGACTATGCCAGCCTTATTCTGCCACACAATTTCCATCCACAATGACCATCCTTCAGTTGTCATCGTCCCTTTTCCAACCTACATCCATTAACTCCACAGTCTGCGTAGTGTCACATGGATCATGAAAACCTCAGGAAAAACCTGACAAGAACATTCCCTGACCCAGTATTCCAACACCCTTTATTCCCTTCCGACATCCTTCTACTCTTTCAGAAACCCCTCTACTCTTTCCGACACCCTTCTATTCTTTCCAAAAACCCTTCTACTCTTTCTGACACCCTTCTGTTCTTTCCGAAACCTTCTGATTTATTCTGACAAATTCTGATTTAACTCCATTGCACCCTGTTTTTCAAGAGAACAGTCTTTCCGACTCTATCTCTACAATATCTGCCAAGATCATTCCATTTCCGGATTCCTGTCAAGCAAGATTCTCAGGCATTCTGACACATTCTGTAACCCATCCTGACTCTGAACAAGACCTTATGTCTTTGTGCAATATTTCAAGACAAAGCAAGCCTTCTCCCACCAGAGACATGATACAAAATGTACCTAGAGAAAAGCGTGGGAATTGTGCAAAAAGATCGAATTTTGACACCATTTGTGCAGTGGGAAAATTGAAAACAAAATGTGTGATTGCTCAACCTTTCTTTAGGGTGCAGATGGTGACCAAAGTCATAATTTGATTGGGGTGGAAATTATGAATTTGCCTCAGATTTGTGCCCCACACAAATCAGGGGATTTTTGTTAATTTTATCACAATTTTCACACCAAGAATTTGGTGATAAATCTGCCAATTCCCTGGGGAGAAAATGTAAAACAAATTGCCTGGAAAAAAATGAATATGTTCTCAATTTGCTCAATGGAAAATTGGTATGCAAATTGTGAATTTTCTTACAATCTTCCTAACACACAACTAGTGAGAAAACAGAGACTTTGTCCACAATTTGCACATGGGAAAAATGTTGAGCAAATTTTGAATTTTTTCATAATTTTCCTTCCTTGCCACTAGTGAGCAAAACAGCAGTTTGTTCACCATTTTCTCACTGGGAAAGTGGTTGGTAAATTGGTAAATTTGTCACAATTGATTCCTTGCCATGGAGAAATGAAAAAATGCTTTGGCCACAAGTTTCAGAGGTGTGTAACTTGTGATTTAGGAATGTATCAAACTGGTGACCAAAAGCGAGGTTGTCCAGAGAAGGAGGCAGAGGTTAGACTGAAGTCCATGTGGAGTCCACAAGGTAGCAAACAGTTGCCAGAGATGCCTCATGTAGTTCATGGAAACAGACTATGTGGATTGGTGAGTGGGCATATGACTTTGCATTTTGCATAAAATGTCAGTGGAGACTTGGAGACAGAGGCAGGGTAGGGGTGAGATGCCTGAGGGTGAGTCTATGTCATTTACAATGATTGCATGTCCAAGTGGGGATGGATGGTGGACATCAGGGGAAACACGGGGAGGCAGGGGGAAGATCAGGTGGAGAAGAAGGAGGAAGTATGGAGATATCCAATGGGGTGGCACAGAAGATGGATGGGAGGAGAGCAGACGAGAAGAGGGGGTGTTGGCAGGGAGTCAAGGTGGGGTGCAAGGGGGTTCAAGTAGGGAGTATTGTGGTGGCTACTGCGCATGGTGGGGGTACCATTGGTGCTCCAGCATTGAATTGCCTGGCTGGATGATTGATTGTATCCTAAGACCAGGTGGCTGGAGTGGATTCTGTGGGGGTTCCTCATGCCATTTTGGGTCAGGGGGTGGAGTCCAGGGCTGGATGAGGGATTCCACACTCAGATCATGTTTCCAAAGTTGTTTCCATGGGGATTCCATGTACCAGTGTGCTCTGGGAGTGGATCCCAGGCATGGATGATGGATTCCACCCTCAGAGCACATGGATGAAGTGGGGTCCATGGGGGTCCTCTTGTGAATGTGGTCCAGGAGTGGATTCCATGCCTAAATGATGGAGTCCGCCCTCAGATGAGGTGGCCAAAGTGGATTGTATGGGGATTCCTCTTGCAAATGACCTCCAGGGGTCGTTTCCATGCCTGGATGATGGATTCCACCCTCAGATCACGGGGCCAAAGTGGTTTCCATGGGGATTGCACATGCCATGGTGGTCCAGGGGTGGATTCCATGCCTGGATGATGGATTCCACCCTCAGATCACAGGGCCAAAGTGGTTTTCCATGGGGATTGCACATGCCACGGTGGTCCAGGGGTGGATTCCATGCCTGGATGATGGATTCCACCCTCAGATCAGGTGGCCAAAGTGGATTCCCTGGGAATTCCCATTGTGACTGTGCTCCAGGGGTGGCGACCATGGCTGGATGATGGATTCCAGCCTCAGATCACGTGGCCAAAGTGGATTCCATGGGAATTCCCCTTGAAAATGTCCTCCAGGGGTGGATTCCATTTCTGGATGATGAATTCCACCCTTAGATCACGTGGCCAAAGTGGATTCCATGGGGATTGATCTTGTGAATGTCCTCCAGGGTTGGATTCCAAGCCTGGATGATGGATTCCACCCTCAGATCACGTGGCCAAAGTGGATTCCGTGGGGATTCCTCTTGCAAATGTCCTCCAGGGGTAGATTCCATCCCTGGATGATGAATTCCACGCTTAGATCACGTGGCCAAAGTGGATTCCATGAGGATTTCTCTTGCAGATGTCCTCCAGGGGTGGATTTGATGCCTGGATGATGAATTCCACCCTCAGATCATGTGGCCAAAGTGGATTCCATGGGGATTCCTCTTGCGAATGTCCTCCAGGGGTGGATTCCATGCCTTGATGATGAATTCCACCCTTAGTTCGCGTGGCCAAAGTGGATTCCCTAGGAATTCCCCTTGCCAATGTCCTCCAGGGGTGGAGTCCATGCCTGGATGATGGATTCAACCCACAGATCACATGGTCAATGTGGATGCCATGGAGATTCCTCTTGCAAACGTCCTCCGGGGATGGATTCCATGCCTGGATGATGGATTCCCTGAGATCATGGGACCAAAGTGGATTCCACAGGGATTCCTCTTGCGAATGTCCTCCAGGGGTAGATTCCATGCCTGGATGATGGATTCCACCATCAGATCACGTGCCCAACGTGGATTCTGCGGGGATTCCTCTTGCGAATGTCCTCCAGGGGTAGATTCCATCCCTGGATGATGAATTCCACCCTTAGATCGTGTGGCCAAAGTGGATTCCACAGGGATTCCTCTTGCAAATGTCCTCCAGGGGTGGAGTCCATGTCTGGATGATGGATTCCACGGTCAGATCACCTGGCCAAAGTTGATTCCGTGAGGATTCTTCTCGCGAATGTTCTCCAGGGATGGATTCCATGAGGATTGCATGTGCCACTGTGCTCCAGGGGTGGATTCCATGCCTTGATGATGACTTCCACCCTTATATTGCGTGACCAAAGTGGATTCCATGAGGATTCCCTTCTCGCATGTCCTCCATGGCTGAATTCCATCCCTGGATCATGGATTCCACCCTCACATCATGTGGCCAGAGTGGATTCCATGGGGATTTCCCTCACACATGTCCTCCAGGGGTGGATTCCATTCCTGGATGATGGATCCCACCCTCAGATCACGTGGCCACAGTAGATTCCATGGGGATTCCTTTTGCCAATGTCCTCCAGAGGTGGATTCCATCCCTGGATGATGGATTCCACCCTCAGATCATGTGGCCAATGTGCCTTCCATGGGGATTCCTCTTCCGAATGTCTGCCAGGGGGGGATCCCATGCCTGGATGATGGATTCCACCCTCAGATCACGTGGCCAAAGTGGATTCCATGGGGATTCCCCTCACACATGTCCTCCAGGGGTGGATTCCATTCCTGGATGATGGATCCCACCCTCAGATCACGTGGCCACAGTAGATTCCATGGGGATTCCTTTTACGAATGTCATCCAGGGGGGGATCCCATGCCTGGATGATGGATTCCACCCTCAGATCACGTGGCCAAAGTGGATTCCATGGGAATTCCCCTTGTGAATGTCCTCCAGGGGTGGAGACCATGCCTGGATGATGGATTCCAGCCTCAGATCACGTGGCCAAAGTGGATTCCATGGGGATTCCCCTCACACATGTCCTCCAGGGGTGGATTCCATTCCTGGATGATGGATCCCACCCTCAGATCACGTGGCCACAGTAGATTCCATGGGGATTCCTTTTGCCAATGGCCTCCAGAGGTGGATTCCATCCCTGGATGATGGATTCCACCCTCAGATCATGTGGCCAATGTGCCTTCCATGGGGATTCCTCTTCCGAATGTCTGCCAGGGGGGGATCCCATGCCTGGAAGATGGATTCCACCCTCAGATCACGTGGCCAAAGTGGATTCCATGGGAATTCCCCTTGTGAATGTCCTCCAGGGGTGGATCCCATGCCTGGATGCTGGATTCCATGGTCAGATCACCTGGCCAAAGTTGATTCCATGAGGATTCCCTTTGGGAATCTTCTCCCGCAGTGGATCCCATCCCTGTATGATAGCTTGCACCCTCACATCATGTGGGCCAAGTGGATTCCATGGGGATTCCACCTCCCTGCCATTGGGCCTTCCATGTCTTGATCATCACCCCTCGCTTCAGGTCATTGGCACAGTAAATTCTCTTGGGCTTTCACCTCTCACTTTTCCTCACAGGTCTATTTCACCCTCGGATGATGGATTCCACCCCTCGCCCACATGACCACCTCAAACTCCCTGTGGATTCTGCGTCTCTCACTTGTCCCCGGTGGTTGGATCCCCACCCCGCTGTTTTCTGTGCCAACATTGCCTCCCAACAATGACTTGCATATGGCTTCCATCTGTCATCCTGCTCCAGAATTGGCTCCTATCTCTGAAGGATGGATTCCAGCCCACCATCTTGTCACCCCACTAGATCCTGTGTGGATCCCACATGCCATTCTGCCCCAGAGGTGCTTTCCACATTCGGAAGATGTATTCCTGTCTCAAATCAGGTCCCCCATGTGCATTCCCTGTGGATTTCATATGCCTCTATGCTGCAGAAATACATTTGCAACATCAATTCCCATCTCAGATCCCATGAACCCCTGAATTCCATGGGGAACCAAAGGCCACCATGGACCAGAGGCACCCCTGCACTCCTCCCCTAGACCACCTTGCAGCATCCAGTGAATCCTCCCTTGGTTACCTACCAACACCTCCCAATCTACCCTCCAATTCTGGACTCCACCTTCAGTGCTGCCCCATTGGATGCCTTCACAATGCCTTCTTCTTGCCCACCTGATATTTTACTTCCTGTGTTCCCCTGTCCACCATCCATCCCCAATTGGACATGGAATTGTTGTACATCGCACAGATTCACCCTTGTGCATCTCACCTCTACCTTGCCTCTATCTCCAAGTCTCCACTGACATTTTATGCAAAATGCAAAGTCATATGCCCACTCACCAATCCACATAGTCTGTTTCCATGAACTACATGAGGCATCTCTGGCAACTGCTTGCCACCTTGTGGACTCCACATGGAATTCAGTCTAACCTCTGCCTCCTTCTCTGGACAACCTAGCTTTTGGTCACCAGTTTGATACATTCCTAAATCACAACTTACACACCTCTGAAACTTGTGGCCAAAGCATTGTTTCATTTCTCCATGGCAAGGAATCAATTGTGACAAATTTACCAATTTACCAACCACTTTCCCAGTGAGAAAATGGTGAACAAACTGCTGTTTTGCTCACTAGTGGCAAGGAAGGAAAATTATGAAAAAATTCAAAATTTGCTCAACATTTTTCCCATGTGCAAATTGTGGACAAAGTCTCTGTTTGCTCACTAGTTGTGTGTTAGGAAGATTGTAAGAAAATTCACAATTTGCATACCAATTTTCCATTGAGCAAATTGAGAACATATCCATTTTTTTCCAGGCAATTTGTTTAACATTTTCTCCCCAGGAAATTGGAAAATTTATCACCAGATGGTTGGTGTGAAAATTGTGATAAAATTGACAAAAATCCCTGGAATTGTGTGGGGCACAAATCTGAGGCAAATTCATAATTTCCACCCCAATCAAATCATGACTTTGGTCACCATCTGCACCCTAACCAAAGGTTGAGCAATAACACATTTTGTTTTCAATTTTCCCACTGTACAAATGCTGTCAAAATTCGATCTGGTTGCACAATTTTCCCATGCTTTTCTCTAGGTACATTTTGTATCATGTCTCTGGTGTCCGACAATTCTGTCATTTTCCGACAATCCCAATAATTTCCACATCCTGACAATCCCAATATTTTCCCCTTGAGCATCCTTGTTTCCACAATGATCACCTATCTTGTCAATCTGGAATCCTTCACCTTGTTCTTTCTATGTCCATTTCCTTTTCCAATTTCCATAACACAGGTTTTCCAATGAAAACCCTCTTACTATATTACTTTTCCATCATTCTGATTCCTATCTACACCTTTGTAGTGTGCTCATCTTGAGGCTCTACTCCTCCTTCTTCCCTGACTCCGCTTCTCTGCTTTCTTCCGCTTTTTTCCGTTTTTCCACATTGTCCACTTGTGGATTACCATCATTCTCCACATTTCCATTCATCATGTTTCCATCCCTATTGTTTTTTCTGCTTTCTCCTGATTTTTCCGATTTTTTCCGAAAACACCATCCAGTTCCATTCTACTTCATCTTCACAGTCCAACCCTACTCTGACATCTCCATCTCCACTCCGATTTCTGACATCTTTTGCAGAAGATCCAGCCATTATACCTGGCACATCAAGGTCCTCCAATATGTGGATTTTCCTCCAATGTCTTTTCCAACATGCCTCCAATTTCCTTTTCTGACATTTCTCCAATCTCCTTTCTCCAATGTCTTTTCCAACATTCCTCTGATTTCCTTTTCCAACATTCCTCCAATTTCCTTTTCCAACATTCCTCCAATCTCCTTTCTCCAATGTCGTTTCCAACATTCCTCCAATTTCCTTTTCCAAAAATCCCTGACATTTCTCTGACAATATTCCTGATATCCCTTTTTCCACATCCTTGTTCACAACCTTTTCCATTTCCCATTCAAATCCTTATCCACCACCTTCTACATTTCTGCCTATCACACACACACTCGTGGCAGGCCCTTCAGGACCCTTCCATTTTTCCAATCCGTGTTTGTGCAGGATAGCCTGTGGACTTCAGTGCACAGTACACCTCCAGTTTCTCCATTCACCGATTTTCCGACAATTTCTCCAACATGGCCTTTTCACGCTATGATTACCTCTGGCACAAAATCCCTACCCTTACCACTTTTCCTGCTTTCCACTTGTTTTCCACCCCTTTGCCTCAAGCCATTTCTGTCCCCATGCAATCTCCTCAAGCTCATTCACAAGTTTGTCACCCAAGCTAATCACAATTGCGGGAATAGAGTGTGAAGGGAATAACAACTCAAGAAGTTTCTCTGAAGCAAGTCTACACTACTTCAACCGCTTATATCCAATTGGAAATCCCAGCCTTTACAATCACCCAATGCCAAAACATCTCAAGACATCAAAGCCTCGAGGGCTCCGCCTTAAAGGGGAGATACTGTTAGAACCCATATCCATTCTCCGATTTTCCAACAATCTTTGACAAATCGCCTTTCTGACAATCTCCTTTTCCAATAAGCCTTTTTCCGACTTTCTCCGAAATCTCCATTAAACATCCTTTGTCATCCTTCAGAGATCTACTTCCCGATCTTATATCCATATGTCCTATCTCCAACTTCGTATTCGTTTCCGTATTCACCCCATCTCGGAATTCCATATCTCATATCATTACCTGTTATGTCTCCGATTCGGCATCCTCAGTTATTCCTTAAATATGCTTGTTGTACATCTCTTTCTCTAGTTTGAATATTGATTGTTCATTATCATTGGTCATATTGCCTATCATGTATATTGACTTATATGATGAGTCTCGCATATTGATTTTATTCCAATAATCTTCATTCTGACATCCCGAAATCCTTATCTCCAGTATAAACTCCGATTTTTCCGAAAAGCCAAATCCTTACCTTTAATCCTCTTCAAACACTATTTCACTCTTCTCCGATTTTCTCTGATGTTTCCCGAAAATACTAGTTAAGTCTTGACTAGCCATCTTGTCATTGATCCTTCCATAGATCTCCAATTATTCTGACATTCTCTGAATTCCGACTTGTCGTCAAGAAATCCGAAATACCAGGGCACAAGAATCCAAGAGGGCACAACCCATAAGTTGAAGCCAAGCCTGTCCAATCCCGATTTTCCGATATTCTGTGTTTTCCACAACTCCAGTGAAAAGCAATATGGTCTTTAACAGGTCCCTGCATTCTAAAAACTCCCTCCAGGTCTCACCTCAACATTGACGACTCTCTCAGGGACAGGGTGGGAAGGATGAGGAGGAGGCTCCCTGTGAGGACTCCTCAGGTACAAATTGCAAGCTCGGTATAGGCCTGCTCCACAACACATCTCTGATATCAGTGGGGGTGGGGCAATACTTGGTGGCCATGGCATATTTTGCAGACTGTATGTCATCTTTTGTACCATAACATAGCCATATGGGAACATTGGCGTGAATGAGTGACGGTATTTGTGAGAGCCATTGGCAATTTGTGATGTCAACAAACACGCCAACATGCTGCACTTTGAAATTGGCTATCGGTGAGTTGCATATGCCATTAACCCATTTCGGATGAATCCTATATTTTTTGTTTAACACCCTGTACCAAGCTGGCTCATTGATATGAGCTAGTTGAGGGGTGGTGTGTAATGAAATCGCAAAGGAGCAGCCAGCCATCAGCGGGAGAAAGGATGTGATGCACTTCATCGTCTGGCTGCATGCATACTGTTCATTCTCTAAGGCAAAGTTCCAGTTGAACTGTGAAGGTAACGGACAAATATCAAAATCCAAGGGCATGAAATGCCGTGACTTGTGCACCAGACCTGTCGCAAATTGCATCAATGATTTTTCCAAACAAGACCATTCCGCTAAAATGTCAGGGGCTAACACCCAAAACTGTTGATGACGTTGGACAGGGACAGTGCGAAATGTACATGTGTAAGATAAACATTGAAACATTGGATAATGGAATTGATGCGACAGAGTCATGTATCCTAAGAAAGGATGTGCATTGAGCAACCGACCAGGAATGAAAAGAAAAAGTCCTTTGGATGCCAATAATCAGGACGAGACTGGGTGTAGGGTGGAATTTTTGAGGGAAGCACATGCCCTTGTGGGGAGACAAAGACCAGACCGTCTTGAGTGATGAAGGTTTTTGACATGATGGGGTAGTTGCAAGGATTTGATACCAATGTTGAGCTCAGAAGTTCATGGAGAGATTATAGTGAGAGGGGAGAAATTTGCTTGGGTTGAGACCTGTGGCAAGGGAAGAGAAGGAAGAGTTGTTCACTGGGGTTGAGACCCATGGCAAGAAGGAAGAGAGGGAAGGAATTGTTCGCTGGGGTTGAGGACCCATGGCGAAGTGGTGGTTGAGAGAAAGTTGTGTGGCTGTGACAAGGTGTGTTAATGGCATCGATTGGTGCCTTGCTAATTAGTGCCTTTGCCCGTAACCAGCACCTCAGCCTGGCTCAATCCAGGATTTCAAAGTCCCTCCTCCTCATTGTCCTAGTGGTATCAACCGCTGAGATGACCTTTGTCCCCTAAGGTATCAACCTTGGGGACTTTTTTCTTCTCCATCTCCGAGGTATCAACCTCAGAGACGATCCTCCCCTTCTTCTTCATCCCCAAGGTATCAACCTCAGGGATGATCCTCCCCTTCTTCATCCCCTAATGTATCAATCTCTTCATCCCCAAGGTATCAACTCTGCTTGTCTCAGTTCCTGTGGTACCAACCTCGGGGACTGCTCTTTTTTTTAGTCTGGTTTATCTCCTGTTCTGGATTTCATCAGCAGATCCACGCTGGTTGCCCACTCACTTCTCAACCTTTGTCAGCACATCCACACTGGTCGCCTGCTCACTCCTCAACCTTCATCAGCAAATCTCATCTCAGCTCCTGTGGTACCAACCTCAGGGACTGCTCTTTTTTTAGTCTGGTTTATCTCCTGTTCTGTACTTCATCAGCAGATCCATGCTGGTCGCCCGCTCACTTCTCAACCTTTGTCAGCAAATCACAATGTCAGGCAATGGATCTGCAAATCTGCAAATCAACTTCCAGCATGGTTGGTCACCCACTCCAGATGTGTCAGTTTCTCTGGTGGTATCAACCCCAGACAAGTTCTTCTCAGCCTGCGTGTACTTATGGTGGTTTTGGGTGTATCCAGAAGAAATCACAATCTCACTCCATTATTCCTAGCTGATGGGTATGCACATCTAAAAACAAGTTGCCAGCTACAACAGCATACCTTACCAATCCCACCGTGTTGACCTGCTGATCATTAGAGTGATCCATGAGAAATTATCTTCAGATGGCTTCAGTGTAGTTTCACAATGAATTGCTGGTTTGCTCTTGTACCAAGTATTGTCATAGAGTATATGTGGCCATCCACATGGAGCCTCACGCCAGTGTCGGTTTACTTTCGGAAATAGATCCAAAAGACAGTGGGTAGCGGTGTCGTCGTTGCACGGCTACTTACACTGGTGTTCGGCTCAGTGCGCTTTGCTATCAGCAGCAACAAAGGTAGAACAAAGACGAAGATGAGGACGTAGCAGTGACGAAGATGATGACGTAATACACTGACGTAAGCGTAGATGAGATACAACAGCAAATGTCATGTGATTGACAAAGCTGGCCTTGATGTAGATGTAGTAGTAGTAGACATAGCAGTAGGCTTAGACTTAGACTTAGACGAGTGAATCCAACTGAAAGAGGTGAATTGGGGTACACTAAGGCGAAACAGGCCTTATATACATGAGCAGAATAACAAATTATGTGAGTATGCCATACAATGATGTCGTTGACAGCAGACAGGAGAAATGACTAACAGCGAGAGGCAGAAAACCAAAATAGGAAGGTGGTTTGTAAGGAAATGGAAAAATGAGTCAGGTGGTCGAACAAATGAATAGAAATGTGGCAGCAAATTGGAAATAGAAGCCAGAAATAGAATAGAAGTGAGTCATAGACAATAGACCATGTGGAACAATTGGAAATGGAAGTGCAGCCAAGAAGCGAGTGAGTCAGGTGATGAAAATGAGTCATAGCCGTCCAATAGGATTCCAGTTGCTTGTCAAATATCTCCGAAGATGAGTAAGTGAGTCATGTAACTTGATGACAACTCAGAAACATGTGAACCAATCATGACACTTGGATACAAATTCCTCCAGAGAGGGAATGAAGATGAGCCCTTCTTGACGAAGTCCTTAGGCACATAACCGTAGCAAATCTCTGTTCCTGGTCCGTGCTCTTTGATGTACCAGTTATTCCTGAGGACGATACGATGCCAACCATTCACTGGTTCAAAGTTTGGGTCAAAACCGATGACGTAGAAGGGAGCATGGAAGGTTTGATCGAATACCCTTTTGCAATCATGAATGTGATAAGGAGGATATGAGGGGAATATTCGGTATGGGCCTTCAGGAGATTCGACATATAGGGGATAGTACCGACGATGTGCAACTTGTGGAGGAGGACTGGACAAATGAACATCAAGGGGAGAACACCAACTAGGAAGTTGAACACATGGTCCAACGTGTATGTCTGGCTTGGCGGTCATCTGAAACACGTCATGGGACGTGGTGGCGGCAATGCTGGATGGCATATTGAAAATAGAATTGATGAAAAATAGAATGAGTGTGGAGATGATGTGTCTGGCAGACTGGAGGTAGCACAGCAGATGATGGTCTGGCGAAAGCTGATGATGATAGGCACAGGTGCAGTGAGCGTCTTTTGTAGTGTAGTAGGCGCTGTCGAGTATCATGCTTGTCACCGGATGTTCACGTTAGCTGCACTTTCAATCCTCCTAGTGGGCTTTGATCCTTGAGAAGAGGATATATCGGCATCCTCCATTCGTTGTCGATCAATAATTGCCAACTCTTTTTCTAAATTGTGGCGCCATGGTATGGTTTTAACTCAAAGCACACCTTCAAGATCTCCCTCCTCGCCACTTTCTTTGGAGCTCATTCTGTCTGTGCCCAACAGCTGCACAAGTCTCTGGAGCCATTCCCAGATGAACAAGTCACTCTCTGAATCAGCACTTTTCAGCACAATGATCTGCATGATAATGCACAGCCAGTGCTTGTACTTCTACAAAATGACAATTGTGGATGTTTGCATTTCAACAGAGGAATGACTTACATTCTGTCACCTAGTGAATGACTGTTGTGCTTCCTGGCTGTCCGTGACATGTTTAGTGAGGAGTCTAGTCTCCAAAGCTGCGGGGGATTCCTGCTCCCCTGTATCAGCGGTTTTGGGCTGGAAATCCCTCCAAGCCACTCTCAAATGTTTGATCTTTCGTTGATCAAATCAATCTTATAGGCTTGTGACCTCTCTGGCAAATTGAATTCCAAGTGTTTCACTTCTAAGTGTTCCACCAAGAGGCTAATCACCTTCACGTTCCATTCAGAAGTGAGGCTACCCTTCATATCCAGATGTAATTCATCCAAGTTGGGTCCAGTTTTATGGTTGGTTTGGAATTGTTTTGCAACCAGTGGTGGAATAGGTTCATGGTGAACTATGTCCCCATCCTGAGTAAGATCGAGTGTATCTTTGAATATCCCCTGTACAATCACCTTCGCATTTCTAAGTTTATCTCATGTTTAAAGTTGATCCTCCCTCTTACCAAGTATTGCAATTGTATCACGGTTTCTTCTTCTTTTTTCTCAGCTATTAAGGCTTCATTTGTTGGCCTCCTACAGGTTCATTGTCCTTGGTTCTTGTTGGGGGTCTGTGAATTTGCCAAAATGATCCCCAAATTTTCCTGGATCAATTTCGACAACCTAGCTTCTCCTTCATCTTGATAAGGGGACTCATCTCTGGCCTTGCCATCCATAGATCGTCTGGGATCATCACTTGGTGACCCAGGCTGTTCAGTTTCCTGTAGACAAGAAGGGTTCATAGACTGGCAACTATACACATTATTCTACTACCTTTGCTTTATGTGCCACTGTTATGAACTAGATTTCTTCTCATCGGATGTTGGAATTATCGGAATGTTGGAGTTCAGGATTTGGAGTCAGGATCGGAACATATGGACATCGGCTTCAACTTATAGGTTGCACCCTCTTGGATCCTTCATGTCCTGGTATTTCAGAAATCAGATGTCAAAGAAGTCGGAGGGATTGGAGGAGTCGGAGAACGGAAGGTCAGATAAGACTTTGGAGGTGGAGGTGAGGAGTTATCAAGTCAAGGTGGGTTAATATTCAAACTGACTAACGAAGTACAAGGAGAAGTCGTATATAACGAATTGATACAGTCTGAATCGGAAAGATACGGATATGGGAATCCGAAACGGAACGAGTATGGAATCGGGGTGAGAGTAAATATGGACATAAGACCAAAGATGGGATTTTGATAAGAGATAACTAAATATAGGCGAGGCAGGGATAAGTAGAATGAGTTGTACACATTGGAATATAAATTGGGATATTGGAGAAAAGTGGAAAAGCTGGAAATGAATCTGGGTTTTAACAGTATGTCCTCTTTAAGGCCGAGCCCTCGAGGCCTAAGATCAGTGTGGGAGGTTTGGTTTGGTGATTAAGCGAAACCCCTAATGTGATATATAAGAGTGATGGATGGGGTTTGACTTATCAGACTTCTGATTTTTTACCCCTACCCCCCTTCTGAGCTAAATGTCGATGCCGCTGATTATCTCACTTGAGGATCTGATTTATGAAGATGATTTGGGGTCAGAAAACGATTTGGAAGCGCAGATTCATGAGATTTCGGAGTTGCAAAAAGAAGTGGCAAAGAAATTGGAGCGGAGAAGGTCAGAGCAGAAAAATGCTGAAAAGGAGGAGGAAAAGGCCGAAAAGAGATCGGGGAGAAAATCCTGGGGAAGAAAAAGCGATGTGGTGGATAGAACCATTGCCCATAGGAGGGTTCACAAATCTGCAAGTAATTGGGTCACACACGAACAGTATTGTTGTGCAGGATGTCGGGTTTGGGATATTTTTTGTTCACCAATAGTGGAGGGAGCGAATGCAACATGTGATGAATGCACAAAGGATGGGAGGATGTGCCACCAACTGGGAACATCGGGATTTGCGGAAGAAGTCACGAAAGGTATGGATATGGGTGAGGGAGGAACAGTGGAGTTGCTGGGGAAGGAAATCCGAGAGTTGCAAAAATCCGTCGATCATCATGCAAGTTCCATGCGGACACATTCCGAGGAGACGCAGATTCTAACCTCGTGGGTACAAAGGATGGTTCAGCACCAGGAGTGGGAATTGGAAGTAAGGATGGAGGAAATGGAAAGGGATGAAATATGGGAAATGGAGTCAGAAAATTGAATTGGGATTGAGTGGAAACACGAAGCGGAATTTCTTGGAACAGATGGAAATGTAATTAGGGATTTCAACATAAAAATGTAGGAAAAATTGGAAAGGAGAAAGAAAAGTTGAGGCGGAATCGGTCTGGGCTTATTGGGATATTTGTTATGAAAATCTTCAACGACCTCCGAAGCGTTGCCTAATTCCATAGCGGGAATCCACAAGGTTTCTTCATAGGTACCTTGATAACCCATCCAAAAATACCAAGTATTGTATCTTGCAACATCGGCGATTGTCTATCTTGGAGTCCAGAATTTCATCGATCTCGTATTCAGGTTCGCCTTCGATAATAACTGGTGGAGGCAGAGGCTGTATTTGGTTTGGGATTTTGTTCGGAGTCGTGGGTTCTAGCATGGAAACGTGGAAGGATGGGTGAACAGCGCACATACTGTCAGGTAATCAGAGAATGAAGGCTCTATTACTGGTACCTGTGGGTGTGATGATATCAAAAGGTCCGAGGTATTTTTTGGTGAGCTCCTTTGAAGGTCGGGTTGTGCGGAAAAATTCGGCCTTGACAAAGACTTTGTCGCTTACTTTGAAGTCTGGAGCTGGAGAATGTTTCTTGTTTGCAGGTTCCTCGTATCAGGATTGCACATTGGAAATTCTCTTTCGGAGTTCCTGGTGGAGTTCATCTAAGTCGATTGTGAAATCTTTCGCACGGGATGAAACAATATCACACTGGGGGCATGAGCATATTTTTAGTGTAAAAAATGTGATAAAAATGCTTTTTCCTTACAGATTATTCATTCACCGTTCTGGTTGAAAAATCTCCCAAAAATGCTGCTTTTTTATCAAGTTTTAGGACCTGAAAATCTGGTACATACTTCACATTTCTAGGCATGGGAAATGAATGTAAAATGTGAGAAATAATGAATTTACTCATTGATTTCATGCCACAAAAATGCAAGGACAATCTTGGTTTTCATAGACATTTTCAACAGAAAAGAACCAAAATTTATCCAAGATTTCATAGTAGAAAAAAGGTGAGAAAATTAGTAAAATATATGAGATTTTCATGAGATTATTCAAAACTATTAGCCAATGAACAATCCAACATTTTTCTTTAGTTTTTGCAAGGAAAAACCTGATGGATAAATGTTTATCCAATGGATAATCATTCACCCATAGGCAATATATAACAAGTTTTCTGAACCGAAAAGGCAATGAAAAAGTCAATGGATAAGAGTTTATCCCTTGGATAATCATTCTTCCATATGGGGTAAATGTTCTGCCTATGGCAGAATGATTATCCAAGGGATAAACTCTTATCCATTGACTTTTTCATTACCTTTTCAGTTCAGAAAACTTGTTATATATTGCCTATGGGTGAATGATTATCCAAGGGATAAACTCTTATCCATTGACTTTTTCATTGCCTTTTTGGTTCAAAAAACTTGTTATATATTGCCTATGGGTGAATGATTATCCATTGGATAAACATTTATCCATCAGGTTTTTCCTTGCAAAAACTAAAGAAAAATGTTGGATTATTCATTGGCTAATAGTTTTGAAAAATCTCATGAAAATCTCATATATTTTACTAATTTTCTCACCTTTTTTCTACTATGAAATCTTGGATAAATTTTGGTTCTTTTCTGTTGAAAATGTCAATGAAAACCAAGATTGTCCTTGCATTTTTGTGGCATGAAATCAATGAGTAAATTCATTATTTCCCACATTTTACATCCATTTCCCCTGCCTAGAAATGTGAAGTATGTACCAGATTTTCAGGTCCTAAAACTTGATAAAAAAGCAGCATTTTTGGGAGATTTTTCAACCAGAACAGTGAATGAATAATCTGTAAGGAAAAAGCATTTTTATCACATTTTTACACTAAAAATATGCTCATGCCCCCAGTGTCACGTTCGGGATGGACGGAAATGTCAGGATTGTAACCTTTGTTAGCAAAGAACGGAGAGACTCCTGTTGTCACGTTCAGAGCGTTGTTATAGGCGAATTCTGTGATTGGAAGAAGTTCAGCCCAATTGTCTTGTTGATAGTTACAATAAATGCAAAGGTATTGCTCAAGAGTCTGATTTGTCTGTTTGGTTTGTCCGTCGCCTTCGGGGTGATATCTGGAGGTGAAGTGGAGATTAATGTCTAGCACCTTTCTGAGTGTGTGGAAGAAGGAAGACATGAATTCAGAACCTTGATCGGAGGTGATGTGAGTCGGAACACCATGCTTGGAGAAGACGTGGAGGATGAAAAGCTGAGCAAGTATTGGAGAAGTGATCATTGTGACTGTTGGAATGAATATCACTTGTTTCATGAGTCTGTCGATGATAACAAGGATGCTGTCAAAACACGATGAAAGTGGAAGCGGCTCAATGAAATCCAAGGATATGGAATTCCATGGTCTTGGCGGAATTGGTAAATGCTTAAGGAATCCATAAGGCCGGTGTCATTGGGATTTTGATCACATGCATGTTGTACAGGACTTGACATAGGAAATCACAAAGTCATGGAGTTTTGCCATGTATATTCATGTCGGATGTTGCTGAGTGTCTTGTTTTGTCTGAAATGTCTGGAGATTTGGTGATTGTGCAGATATTGTAGAACGCAGAGTCGGAGGTCATTAACATCAGGAACATAGATTTGGTTGTTGAGTCGGAGGAGTCCTTGAGGATTGACTGATATCCGGGGTGTTGGAGGGTTTGTCGGATAGTTGGAAATTGCAAGATTGGAGGAGATGGATTGTCAGATTTCTTTGTGGACTTTCTCAAAATCCATGATGGTAACTGCGTGGAGAATTGTGACATTAAGGGATGTGGCTTGGAGGGACAATGACAGCTGTTTGTTAGTGAAAACCAGGCGGAAATTGTGCGGGTTAATGCTGGCATAGTCGCTACTCCCCTCTTTAGGATAGACATCCCATCGTCTAGTTAAAGAGTCGGGTTTTATTCTGGGTCAGAATCGGATAACGAGGTTGAACTGACATAGGTATTCCAACCATCGTACTTGTCGTCAGGTTAAAAGCTTGGTGGTGGCGAAATATTCAAGGTTCTTGTGGTTGGTTACAATGTCAATGGTGGAACCAAAACCTTCAAGGTAGTGTTGCCAAATCTTGAAAGCTTCGAAAATAGCGAGTAATTCCTGGTCGTGAACATTGTAGTTTAATTCCGGGGCGGTGAAGGTTCTGGAATGAAAAGCTACAGGGTGAATTTTGCCATCTTCTGGAGAAATGATAGAACGAGGGATGCTGCAAGGGTATAGTCCGAAGCATCGGTTTCCACGATGAGTTGACAATCAGGAATTCAGTGCATAAGGATTGGAGCTGTGGTGAAGGCTTTCTTAAGTGTTTCAAACAATTTCCAACACTCATCAGAGAAGTTCCATTTTACGGATTTCCGAGTAAGTCGGGTAAGCGGAATTGCAATGTTGGAGTAATTATGAATGAAGCATCAGTAAAAGTTCACAAAGCCTAGGAAGGATTGGATATCTTTTACATTTTGGGGTTCGGGCCATTCTTGAATTACTTTTATCTTATCATCTGCCATTGAGAGTTCTTTGGGAGAAAGCATGTATCTGAGATATTCCACCATTGTCTTGTGGAAGTCGCATTTGTCGGATCTTGCATAAAGTCGGTTTTTTCGGAGTCGTTGGAGAACTTCGCAGACAGGCTCTCGATGTTCTTCCAGATTGTTGGAATAGACTAGAATGTCGTCCAGATAGATGAGGACCGAAACATCGAGCATGTCACTGAATATATCATTCACAAATCGCTGAAAAGTGGCTGGTGTGTTAGTGAGACCGAAGGGCATAACACACCATTCAAAAGAACTGTATCAGGTCCTGAAGGTGGTTTTCCACTCATCGCCCTCTCTAATGTGGACTAAATGGTAAGCATGTCAGAGATCGATTTTGCTGTAAATCCACACCTTTCCAGGGCTTTCCAGAAGGTCGGAAAGTTGGGGAAGCGGATATCGGTCTTTTTTCATGATTTTGTTGAGACCGTGGAAATTGATACAAAGTCGGAGTCCACCCAATTTCTTCTTCAAAAATAGTACCAGAGCACCGTGTGGGGAAAGTGAAGGGCGGATAAATCCTATGGCTAGTGCCTCATCAATGAACTTTCAGAGTGTTTCTAGCTCAACTGGGGATAGGGAATAAATGGTTCCCAAGGGGGGACTCTCTCCCTCTATTAGGTCAATCTTGAGATTGTACGGTCAGTGATCAGCAAGGATTTCCGCTTTCTTCTTGCTGAAGATGTCAGAAAACTCGTGATATTCTGATGGAACACCATCGAGATTGGCTGTTGGATCGGGGTTCGGGGAAGCATCGATGATGGAAGCAGATCTTCCTTTTGGAACTACGCATAACTGAAAGATCTCCTCATTGTCCAGTTTGCATAAGCAAGCAAATGCAGAAGTGGGGACTAGGTCGATAGGTGAGTCTTGTTCAGATGTTGGAGGGGCGTCTGCGCGATCAGATTTTGGGATTCCGGAGACCGCAGAGGCGGATTTTGTGGAGAGCGACGTTGGAATTGAATCTTGTTGCTGAGGAATGCGGAACGATATACTGCTCAATACCCAGTCAATCAACAGATTGTAGCGAGTGAGCCAGTTGTGTCCTAACACAACGGAGCAGCTAGAATCAAGCAGTGTTACATACATAGCAACAACCTGGTTTTCACCGGATGGAAAACAGATTGGCATATTGATGGTCTGCGTGATTGAGACGTTAGAAGTGCTGTCAAAGAGCTTTAGCGGGATCTGTGGGATGTTGTGGAACTCCAGCAGAAGCTTGGAAGCGAATGACAAGTCTACAAAACATTGAGTTGAACTGGAATCCACGAGAGCTTGGATATTAGTATTTGGAATAATGTCAGAAGTCAGTCATATTGTAAGAGAATCAGATTTTGAAAGAGCAGAAGTGTTGAGTCAAACCTCAGAAAACGCACAGATGGAATCAACGCAGGTCTGGGTCTGTGCGGAGGTCTCAGAGCTGCTTATTATTTTTTTGAATCCATAACGGCCACAGGTTCGGCCTTGGATTCAGGTTTGCTCGGAATTGCGGAGGCTGCTCAAGCCTTCAATTGAGCATTAAGGGAGGTTGATCGTGGACAGTCCTTCGCGATATGCCCAGGTTTCCCACAGAACATGCAAAGGTTTTGGTCCATGTGTCGCTGTCTCTCCTGTCAGGTTAGTTTTCCATCTTTTCCAAGTATGTTGGGAATATTTGGAATTTTTTGGAAATTCAACGTGGAGGACTGAGGTTTGGTAGAAGAGGCAGAAGCCGAACCATTGTTGTTGTTTGTCCTCTTCTGCAATTGGTTCGATTGAGATTCTTGCTTGTCTGATTTGCTACTGTTACCGGAGTAGTTATTGTTGGAAGTGGTGGTGCGGTTGACCTCACCTCGTCGTTCCCAATAACAGCTGTCGATGGTTTGTGCGAGTTGTTGGAGTTCCGGAAGTGTTTCAGCTTTGTCCTGGGTTGCAAGAATATCTTTGATACAATTGGGAAGTTTAGTATAAAAACTCCTATGAAGGGCAGTCTCGCCCAATTGACTCTAGCGGCAAGGTGGTTGAATTCTACAATAAACTTTGTGATGCGTTGGTTGTCGCGCATTCAGAGATTGTTGAGTTCGGTTTCCGCATCGCCAATGGGATCATAAGCTCCGAAATTCTCTCAGAGTACTGTTGTGAAGTCCCAATAGCTTGTAAGCCAGGGCAGGTCTTGGAAGGCATCGTCATCTAAGAGTTCAGGCTCGAAAAAATCTAAAGCCGTCCCTTTTAAAAAAGAGATAGTGTAAGTAACTTTTGCTTCGTCACTGGAAAAGGTCTGAGGATGGTCGTGGAAGCAGAGTTTGCATTGAAGGAGGAAAGGATGGAACTTTCAGGAATCCGATCTGTCGAAGGTGTTAGGAGTTTGGTTTTTCCAGTTTGACCTTTATTTGGAGTTCCCATGTGCTTGGCTATCTGTTTCAAAGCTTTTAGCATAGCCTTCCCCTCATCTTCTTCATTGTCATCGTTGTCCTCGTTGTTGTTGATGTTGTTGTCATCACCGGGGTTGTCTTCCAGTTTGTTATTTGGGAGGCTACATCCGGGGTTTGTGATTCTGGTGACAGTACGGGATCTGGTAGAAGGCATAGTGAATGGATCAAGAGTTTTAGTTCAAATATACTGTTATGAACTAGATTTCTTCTCGTCGGATGTTGGAATTATCGGAATGTCAGAGTTCAGGATTTGGAGTCGGGATCGGAACGTATGGACGTCAGCTTCAACTTATAGGTTGCACCCTCTTGGATCCTTTGTGTCCTGGTATTTTGGACATCAGATGTCAAAGAAGTCGGAGGGATTGGAGGAGTCGGAGAATGGAAGGTCGGATAAGACTTTGGAGGTGGAGGTGAGGAGTTATTGAGTCAAGGTGGGTTAATATTCAAACTGACTAATGAATTACAAGGAGAAGTTGTATATAATGAATTGATATGGTCCGAATCAGAAAGATACAGATATGGAAATCTGAAATGGAACAAATATGGAATCAGGGTGAGAGTAAATATGGATATAAGACTGAAGATGGGATTTTGATAAGAGATAATATAGGCGAGGTGGGGATAAGTAGAACAAGTGGTACACATCAGAATATAAATCAGGATCTCGGAGAAAAGCAGAAAAGCTGGCAATGAATCTAGGTTTTAACAGCCACCAATACTGTTCGTCTTGCGATTCTCTGATACCCCTCATGCTTCATCAAGGTAGCAAATGATGGCCGTGCTCTCTTTTGGGGCTGACTGGAACTATCTTGCTCTATCTCATCTCTAACCTCTGAAGGTGATCCCATGGCCTCTCCTGCATGTGTTTGAGTCGTGCAAACTTGCTTTTGAATGATTGCAGCCATCTTGTCTTCCTTCAGAGCTTGAAGTTTCTGGAGTTCTGATTTCATATTAGAAATATCCAATTCTTTCTGTGCCTGTTAGCAGCATTAGCGCACTTGATGTCAGCATATTCATGAAACTGGTGTTCATCATTGCAAGCATTTCCTACATCTTCACAATGAGCATATGCTCCTGAGCCTCTTTGGCGCGCATTCTCTCCTGCATTTCCACTTTGTGGATATCAGCCTGCTGTTGTAATGCTGCTCACATATGTTCTTCATATGTTTGGAGCATCATTGTTTGTTGTGATAATGTAGCTTGCAAAATCTTCAGCATCTATGAAAAACAAGCTTGAGGATCAGAATGGAACCTAGAAAGGTATGCACCATGGCTTGATCCACTGCAGTTTGTCTTAGTTTTTTTGATTCTAGTGCTGGAGTGTGATTTCTCCAAGTGGAGTTGTTCATGCAGCTTTGATGAATGGCTCGCCTCTACAACCTATCGTTTTATTGAGGGTTGATCTTCCTATTGTAAGTGATGAGTGAATTTCATGTGCTTCCCCTAAAATAAACCTACTGTTGCATTCTCCAGAGCTTGTTTTCTGCTCGCTTGGGTTTCATTGACACCCATAGGAACATCACCAGTCAAAATGGAATCTACAGTTAACTCTGCTTCCATTGTATCCATATTGGTGTATTCTCCTCTATCATCTGATCCCCAAAGTGGCAGATCTATGGGCATTGTGGTAGGGACTTGCCTAGGCATCAGCGCACGGCAGAACATGAACAAGGGATAAGAGGACCTTCTCTGGGTGCATTCATGCTTTAGTAGGAGAGAATTAAATTGTTTGGGTTGGTACCAAGGCGATCTATATGTGTATACATGTACCACTGCTCTTATAAACTTCAATATGGCTTACTAATTGTCAGATTTAACTTGGATAGACCAATTGATGCCATACCAGCCTTACATGCATTATTATGACTTTCTTTGTTATGTACTTATTATGCTCTAAATTTTCTATTCAATATAAATGATGCTTTCATTTCAACACTACATAAACCTATGACATCCATTGCATGTACATAGTAACTGTTATACTCTACATTTGGATTTCATTAAAGCTCTTTAAGGTCACTATAAGTGACCTTGGCAAAAACCTTGTGTAAACTATTCTCAACTGCCCTTATTTTGGCCCAAAAGAGTTGAGTTTGCTCCCGAGTCAACCCAGGCACAAAAGGATTCTCACGATGGTCAGTTGCAGCCAATATGATTGCAGTGACTAGGGCAAATGGCGGAATTGGTAGAACCCAGATTCATTCCCTGCTTTTCTGCTTTCTCCAAGATATTCTGATCCATATTTCCGATTTACTCCACCCATTCTACTCATCCCCATCCCATCTATATTTAGTCATTCTTATCAAGATCTACATCTTCAGTCTTATGTCCATAATTAATTTTACCCTGATCCCGTATTTGCTCCGTTTTGGATTTCCACATTTCATATCTTTCTGATCTGGACTGTATTGACTCATTATATACGACTCCTCCATGTACTTCATTCTTCAGTTTGAATATTGATCTACCTTGACTCGATATCTTCTCACTCCCATCTCTCTAAGTCTTATCCGACTTTCCATTCTCTGACTCCGACTTCTCTTCCTGACCCTCCAAAATACCAGGACACGAAGGATCCAAGAGGGCGCAACCTATAAGTTGAAGCCGATGTCCATACACTCTGATCCCAACTCCGAATCCTGAGCTCCGGCATTCTGATAGACTCTGACATCCGACGAGAAGAAATCTAGTTCATAATAGTATATTCAAACTAAAACTCTTGATCCATTCATTATGCCTTCAACCAGATACCATACTATCACCGTAAACACAAACCCCAGATCCAACTTCCTGAACGACGAACTGGAAGATGATCCCGGTGACGATGACAACATTGACAACAACAAGGATGACGATGACGATGAAGAGGATGAGGGGAAGGCTATGCTAAAAGCTCTGCAACAGATAGCCAAGCACATGGGAACTCTGAACAAAAGTCAAGCCGGAAAAATCAAACTCCGTGAACCTGACACCTTCAATGGATCGGATTCCCGAAAGCTCCATCCCTTCCTCCTTCAGTGCAAACTCCACTTTCGTGACTGTCCTCAGATCTTTTCCAGTGACGAAACAAAAGTTACTTATGCTATCTCTTTCCTAAAAGGGACAGCTTTAGATTTTTTCGAGCCTGAACTCTTAGACGATGACACATTCCAAGACCTGCCCTGGCTCACAAGCTATCAGGACTTCACAACAGTACTCTGAGAGAATTTCAGAACTTACAACCCCATCGGTGATGTGGAAACTGAACTCGACAATCTCCAAATGTGTGACAATCAACACATTACGAAGTTCATCGTAGAGTTCAACTGCCTTGCCACTAGAATCAATTGGGGCGATGCCGCCCTTCGGAGGAGTTTCTATACTAAACTTCCTGATCATATTAAAGATATTCTTGCAACCCGGGAAAAAGCTGACATGCTTCCAGAACTCCAACAACTTGCGCAAACCATTGACAGCTGTTATTGGGAACGATGAGGCAAGGTCAACTGCGTCACCACTTCCAACAATAACTATTCTGGTAACAGCGGCAAATCAGACAAGAATCCTAATCGAACCAGTCGCAGAAGAGGACAAACAACAACAACAACAGTTCGGCTTCCGCCTCTTCCACCAAACCTCAGTCCTCCATGTCAAATTTCCACAAAACTCCAGGCACTTCCAATATACTTGGAAAAGACGGCAAACTAACCCAGCAAGAGAGGCAGCGACACATGGACCAAAACCTTTGTATGTTCTGTGGGAAACCCAGACACATTGCAAAGGATTGTCCATGGTCAACCTCCCTTAATGCTCAATCAAAGGCCCGAGCGGCCTCCGCAATTCCAAGCAAACCCGAGTCGAAGGTCGAACCTGTGGCCATTACGGATTCAAAAAAATAATAAGCAGCTCTGGGACCTCGGCACAGACCTGATTCCATCTGTGCGTTTTCCAAGGTTCAACTGAACGCTTCCACTCTTTTGAACTCTGATTCTCTTACTATACCATTAACTTCCGACATTATGCTGAATACTAATATCCAAGCTCTCGTGGACTCCGGTTCCACTCATTGTTTTATAGACTCATCGTTCGCTTCCAAGCTTCTGGTGGAATTCCGCAATATCCTGCAGATTCCACTGAAGCTTTTTGACGGCACGTCTAACGTCTCAATCACACAGACTATTGATATGCCAATCAGCTTTCCGTCCAGCAAAAATCAGGTTGTTGCTATGTATGTAACACCGCTTTATTCTAGCTGCTCCATAATGCTAAGACACAACTGGCTCACCCGCTACAATCCATTAATTGACTGGGTATTGGGTAGTATATCATGCCGCATTCCTCAGCAACAAGATTCAATTCCGACATCACTCTCTGAAAAATCTGCCTCAGTGGGCTCTGGAATCCCAAAATCTGATTGTGCGGATGCCCCTCTGACATCCAAACAAGACTCACCTATCGACCTAGTCCCTGCATCCATGTTCGCTCACCTTTACAAACTAGCTAACAAGGATATATTCCAGTCATGCATAATTCCGAAAGGAAGATCCGCTTCCATCATTGACGCTTCCCCGAACCCCGATCCGACAGCCAATCTCAATGGCATTCCATTGGAATATCACGAGTTTTCCAACATCTTCAGCAAGAAGAAAGCAGAAATTCTCACTGATCATCAACTGTACAATCTCAAGATTGACCTGATAGAGGGAGATAGTCCCCCCTTGGGAACTATTTATTCCCTATCCAGTTGAGCCAGAAACACTGTGAAAATTCATTGACGAGGCACTAGCCATAGGATTCATCCACCCTTCACTTTTCCCACACAGTGCTTTGGTACTATTATCAAAGAAGAAGTTAGGCAGACTCTGACTTTGTGTCAATTTCCGCGGTCTCAACAAGATCACAAAAAAAGACTGATATCCGCTTCCCCGACTTTCTGACCTACTGGAAAGCCCCAGAAAAGTGTGGATTTACAGCAAAATCGATCTCCGACATGCTTACCATCTAGTCTGCATTAGAGAGGGAAATGAGTGGAAAACCACCTTCAGGACCTGATACAGTTCCTTTGAATGGCATGTTATGCCCTTCAGTCTCACTAATGCACCAGCCACTTTTCAGCGATTTGTGAACGATATATTTGGCGACATGCTCAATGTTTCGGTCCTCATCTATCTTGACAACATCTTAGTCTACTCCAACAACCTAGAAGAACATGGGGAACATGTCTGCAAAGTTCTCAGATGTCTCCAAAAGAACCGACTTTATGCAAGATCCAACAAATGTGATTTCCACAAGACCACGGTAGAATACCTTGGATACATGCTCTCCCCCAATGGACTTTCAATGGCAGACGACAAGATCAAAGTAATTCAAGAATGGCCCAAACCCCAAAAAGTAAAGGACATCCAATCCTTCCAAGGTTTCGCAAAATTTTACTGATGCTTCATTCATAATTACCCCAACATCGCAATCCTGCTTACCCGACTCACTCGGAAGTCCGTAAAATGGAACTTCTCCGATGAGTGTCGGAAATCCTTTGAGAAACTTAAGAAAGCCTTCACTACCGCTCCAATCCTTATGCACTGGATTCCTGATTGCCAACTCATCGTGGAAACTGATGCTTCGGACTACGCCCTTGTGGCAATCCTCTCCATTATTTCTCCGGAAGATGGCAAAATACACCCTGTAGCTTTTCATTCTAGGACTTTCACCACCCTGGAATTAAACTACGATGTTCACAACAAGGAATTACTTGCGATTTTTGAAGCTTTCAAGATTTGGCGGCATTACCTCAAAGGTTCCGGTTCCACCATCAACATTGTAACTGACCACAAAACCCTCAAATACTTCGCCACCACTAAGCTTTTAACCCAATGACAAGTCCGATGGTCGGAATACCTATGCCAATTCAACCTTGTTATCCGATTCCGACCCAGAAAACTTGGAACAAAACCTGACTCTTTAACTAGATGATGGGACGTCTATCCTAAAGAGAGGAGTAGCAACCATGCCAGTGTTAATCCACACAATATCCTCCTGGTTTTGACGAATGAGCAGCTGTCATTGTCCCTCCAGGCCACATCTCTTAACGTCCCAATTCTCCACGCAGTTACCATCATGGATTTCAAGCAACTTCACAAAGAAATCCGACAATCCATCTCCTCCGATCCCACAATTTCCAACTATCCCACCAACCCTCCAACTCCCTGATGGTCAGTCGATCCTCAAGGACTTCTCCAACTCGACAACCAAATCTACGTTCCTGATGCTAACAACCTCCGACTCCGTGTTCTACAATATCTGCACGATCATCAAATCTCTGGACATTTTGGACAAAACAAGACACTCAGCAACATCCAACGTGAATATAAATGGCCAAAACTCTGTGACTTCATGATTTCCTATGTCAAATCCTGTACAACATGCATGCGATCAAAATCCCAATGACACCGGCCTTATGGATTCCTGAAGCACTTACCGATCCCTCCAAGACCATGGAACTCCATATCCTTGGACTTCATTGAGCCGCTTCTGCCTTCATTGGGTTTTGACAGCATCCTTGTTATCATTGACAGACTCACAAAACAAGCTATATTCATTCTAACAGTCACGATGATCACTTCTCTGATGCTTGCTCAACTTTTGTTCTCCATGTCTTCTCCAAGCACGGTGTTCCAACTCACGTCACCTCCGATTGAGGTTCAGAATTTGTGTCTTCCTTTTTCTGCATGCTCGGAAAGGCACTAGACATGAATCTCCACTTCACTTCCAGTTATCACTCCGAAGGTGACGGACAAACCGAATGAACAAATAGACTCTTGAGCAATATCTCTGCATTTATTGTAACTATCGACAAGACAATTGGGCTGAACTTCTTCCGATTGCAGAATTCGCCTGTAACAACACTCCGAATGTGACAACAGGAGTTTCCCTGTTCTTCACCAACAAAGGTTACAATCCCAACATTTCAATACATCCTGAATGGAATCTCGTCTCATCCCATGCGAAAGATTTCACAGTTGACTAGACGAACTCCACCAGGAACTCCAAAAGAGAATCTCTGACACCCAATCCCAATATGAGGAACCCGTGAACAAGAAACATTCTCCAGCCCCAGACTTCCAAGTAGGCAACAAAGTCTTTGTCAAAGCCTACTTTTTCTGCACAACCCAACCTTCGAAGAAGCTCACCGAAAAATACCTCAGACCTTTTGAAATCATTGCACCTGCAGGTACCAGTAATCGAGCCTTCATTCTTCGTTTACCCAACAGTATGTGTGCTGTTCACCCATCCTTCCATGTCTCTATGCTAGAACCCACAACTTCAAATGAAATTCTGAACCAAATACAGCCTCCACCCCTGCCAGTTATTATTGAAGGCAAACCCGAATATGAAATCGACAAAATCCTGGATTCCAAGATAGACAATCGCCGACGTTGCAAGATACAATACTTGGTACGCTGGATGGGCTATCAAGGTACCGATGAAGAAACTTTGTGGATCCCTGCTACGGAATTAGGCAATGCTTTGGAAATCGTTGAAGACTTTCATAACAAATATCCCAATAAACCCAGTCCAATTCTGCATTAACTTGTCCCTTTTCCTTTTTCCAATTTTTTCCTATATTTCTGTGTTCATTTCTCTAAGTTACATTTCCATCTGTTCCAAGAAATCCCGCTTCACTTTTCCGCTCAATCCTGATTCAATTTTCTGATTCCATTTCCCATATTTCATCCCTTTCCATTTCCTCCCTCATCCAAATCCACACCTTTTGCGACTTCTTCCACAAATACTGACACTCCTGGACGATGGCATGTCCTCCCACCCTTTGCGCACTCATTGCATGTCCTGTTCGTTCCCTCTGCTATTGGCAAACAAAACATTTCCCAAACCCGACATCCTGCACAACAATACTGTTCATGCCTGATCCAACTTATGGTGGATTCTCACACCCTCCAACAAACAATGGTTTTATCTGTCACATCGCTTTGCCTTTTCTGAAATTTTCCCTCCAATTTCTTTTCGGCCTTTCTCTCCTCCTTTTCGGCCTTTTCCTGCTCTGACTTTCTCTGCTCCAATTTCTTTGCCGCTTCCTTTTGCAACTCCAAAATCTCGCAAATCTGCACCTCCAGGTCGTTTTCCGACCCCGAATCATCCTCGGAAATGAGGTCTTCAAGCAAAATAATCAGCGGCATCGACATTGGATTTAGAGGGGAGTAGGGATAAGAAGATCAGAAGACTGAAAAGTTGGACCCCATCCGTCACTCTTATATATCACATTAGGGGTCTCGCTTAATCACCAAACCAAACTTCCCATGCTGATCTTAGGCCTCGAGGGCTTGGCCTTAAAGAGGAGATACTGTTAGAACCCAGATTCATTCCCAGCTTTTCCACTTTCTCCGAGATATTCTGCTTCATATTTCCAATTTACTCCACCCGTTCTACTCATCCCCATCCCATCTATATTTAGTCATTCTTATCAAGATCTACATCTTCAGTCTTATGTCCATAATTACTTTTACCCCAATCCCGTATTCACTCCGTTTTGGATTTCCGCATTTCGTATCTTTCCGATCCAGACCATATCGACTTGTTATATACGACTCCTCCATGTCCTTCGTTCTTCAGTTTGAATATTGATCCACCTTGACTTGATATCTTCTCACTCCCATCTCTAAGTCTTATCCAACTGTCCGTTCTCTGACTCCGACTTCTCCGATATCCCAACCCTCCGAAATACCAGGACACGAAGGATCCAAGAGGGTGCAACCTATAAGTTGAAGCCAATGTCCGTACACTCCGATCCCGACTCCAAATCCCAAGCTCCGGCATTCCGATAGACTCCAACATCCGACGAGAAGAAATCTAGTTCATAACAGGAATAGAATCCCCCTCAAGCTAAGGATTGGTTGGTAAAAAGAATAGAAACACATTTATTGGTTACTTACTGTTAGGGCTGTCCACGAGTCTACCCATGGATCACCCAGAATTGGATCTGTGGGTATTCCCATTTTCAAATCCCACACTCAGATCCACATGGATATTGCATCCGGGTGATCCAAACCCATGGGTTTCCGACTACTCATGGGTTGATCCATAGGTACATAATATGTTCCCTTATAGTGAGTGTAGCTAGCTACTTATTCACGCTAATTTTGACAATTTATTTTATATTTTTATCTAATTTATTGGAGGCCCCACAATTTTTGGTGCACAGCAGGTGGAGCTTATATAGCTCCGCTGTTTGTTGTGCTTTGCAGGTCACGTGACCTATAAAACCTTGTTCGAAACAAACCTTATTTTATTTCAAACAAGGTTCATCAGGTCACATGACCTGCAAAGGACAACAAACTGCAGAGCTATATAAGCTCCACCTGCTGGTGCACCAAAAATTGTGGGGCCTCTACAGGCCCCAATAAATTAGATAAAGATATAAAATAAATTGTCAAAATTAGTGAACATCGCATCCGCTGTGCGGGACTGCCTCCCGGAGACTCTGGCAAGACTCCATGAGCCAAACAACCACCCCCAGCCCCACCCTCTCCAAGCTGGGGATCTTAATGGTCTGAGCCCCCTGGCCCCTGGAATGAGTCAACCAGGGGCTGCCCCATCTACATCCACACAATGTTCACCACCCACAATGCAATTTGCACATTCACTCCCAGCAGAGTATGGTCGTGCATTTGTAGCAAAGCATCAAGCAAGGCAATGCAAGGTTGAAGAGACCGCAGCTTGACAAAATGCATATGATCACCTGTTGAAGTCAGTCACTATTGTATTCTGGAATGGGGTAAGTTCACATATGCTCAGAAACAACAGGTATACATGGCAGTCTGATGTGATACATAGACACCAACACTGGCACCTTGGATCCACCAGGTCCAGAGTGAGCAAGCAGGGCAGATCTCACTGATCCAACACCCTGACATAGTACAGTGGGTTTGTGGTACATCCACAGAGTTGATATCAGTCTTTGAACCATGGCATAGTCAATGGGTCTCTCAGAAAATTGATGTACCTATCCCAATGGCCACCAGTGGTCACATCCTCATCTGCAGTACTGATGCCCCTGACACTGACTGCCACAGCCTTGACACTGAAATTGAGAGGATCAGTGACCCTGCACCCATGGCAGTGATCCACAAATGGACACATACCTCGTCTGAGGTACTCCAACACCCAGTCAAATCCTCAAAGTGCTCCAGCACCGACGTCGCCGGCCAAGGATCTAGTGAGATAACCAAACCTTTGGCAACAGGCGCACCTGTGAACAAGCTGCCATTTAAGTATGTCTGCACTCACGTGAGTGGGATGACTGCGATGTTGGATGTTGAAATGGGTGTCCTGGAGGCATTTCATGATGCTTTCCCACACACCATGTTTGTCCGCTCAACATTTTATAAAGTTTGTGCTCTCTACCGACAGGCTCATGACCTGGGGGTCCTCGAAAAGCTCATTGCCTATGGAGAGACAGACAAGGGCTTGTGGTTGGAAATGAGAAAGCATGTTGAGACGCTGCCTGACCGTGAGTGTGTGTATCAGTCACGACCCCCTGATATTCAGCACTTGCCTGACAGATGGCGTGGACTCAGTTGAGCTGTCCCAAGGAGTTCCAGGGGCAGCTAGTACACCACCCATGGCATTGGAGTGCACTGGGATGAAGGACGACATGTACATGAATGTGACCGAACTGACAATAGTGCATGCCATGAAGGAGCGTGTGGGATTTCACCCATTTGCTGGGTTGGATGATGATCCCATTGAGGATTTTGATAATTACAGGCCTGGTGTTTGTGTGTGGCTCGATCCAAGTAGCCATTTCGATATCACAGTGGACAGTGCAACCATGTTCATAGGTCGTGAGAAGGAATGCATGGGCATGAGTGGCTGGCAACCGACAGCGCATTTATGTGCTGATCAGGTTGGCAGTTGGTTGCCAATGAACATGGAACACTGGTGAAGTATACAGCCAAGCAGTTCCATGCTCATGGGAATTCCAAGCAGGATGCCATGGTTCTGGCTGAAGCACTGCATTTGGGGGAGACAGCAGTGTGGTGGGACTGCTTCCACCAGCTGGCATTTGACTGTAGTCAATACCTGGCCAGTAGGTCTCAAGCTGACCCAGTCCTGCTGTAACATTGATGGTGTCTAAGATGTCAGGTTCGTGGAAGGGTATGTGTGGCGAGACACTGAGCCCGGTAGACTGTACTGGTACACGCAAGATGAGTTGCAGGATGGCTCTGTCATAGAGATCACCTACCTGTTGGGTGCCACCACCGGCCTGGACTTCGTGGAAGATACACTCAATGCATTTACACATTTTGTGTGTGTGGAGACTGGTCACAAGGAAATCATGATTGACTTCCAGGGTGAAACTTTTCCCGCTCTGAACGTCATGCATGCTGACATGGACCATTGCCCTCAGGCTTCCACGTAAGTGCACAATTTACCATTTTTGATTGTACTAGGCATACCAAGTGTGTTCGAGGCTGGAATCTTCCCAGATGTGTACTGACCGTGAATGGTAGCTCCATGGGTGGAGGATCAGGGAGTGAATTGCATGATGGTGGCCACAGTGCCTTGGAGTACTATCTTGGCACTCACCTTTGCGGCTCATTTTGTGAATTGTTGCACTTGCATGAGCTCCAACAGCACAGAGAATAGGCACTCTCTCCTTTGAATGTAACTCATAACATAGGATGAATGACTTACCTTCCCTCCACTTAGGTCATAGACCTGGCCATTCACCTGCTTTGTTCAGCACATAGACAGTAACATAAGGAGGAAGATGTGCTTGCTGCAGGACCTTTGCACTGCTCTCGCCCTACAGGAGTGCTCACACATTCAGCCTCTGTTCACGTTCAATAGTTCTTCTCACGAACTGAGTGACATTGTGATGCATTAAACCTTTTGTATGACACGACTTCTTGCCCTTTACTGCGCAGCCACTCCCTGGATTCAACCAATGCACCCCCCCTTCCCATATTCCTCACTCTGCTCAGGGGAACAATGCATCCAGGGGTACTGTTCAAGGGTGATGTCCCTTGCATTCAAGCTCTGCGACAATATACCGGTTCTGCTGCTTGATCATCTCATCTAAAAAGAAAGAGAAACACACGGCTGCCATCTCCCTCACAATCGCAAGGAAGCCCCTGAACCACACATTAGTCTGTTCTGCGATTGACAAGTTGAATACCCATTTACCATCCACATACAGTTCAGGGAACAGTGCTGGATTGCAGTTCTCCTGACAAAATCTGTCTGATTGTTTGTGCTTACAATTAAAATGGAAAACATCCACAACCACGGCTGTCTGATCCAACCAGTGACAACCAATGTTCCGACAATGTTTTAGCAGCCCACAGTTAGTGTCATAGAAAAAAACCTCTGAGGTGGATTCAGGTGTAGGAAATGCCGCCAACACGAAGTCCTACACATTATGTCAGTTCCTTCTTTCAACATGGTACACGCGTGCACAGGTCACCTACACAGACCACAGATATAGCTTCTGAACCAAAGAAAGTCACCTGTGAGATGATGACCCCACATGGCCGGATCATGAGTTGCTCATTGTGCATTTGCCTCCTACCAAATTGTGCACGCAACCTTTGGTTGCCCTCTGGAGATTTCTGATCACAATCTAAGGATGTGGCCTTTGCACCAAGGCTATCATCCAACTCAACCACCATCACCTCATTCTGCCCCACAGCTGGCCCAAGTGCCACATAATCATTAGGCACTTCCACCTGTCATTTCTGAATCCTCTCTCGCATATGGAAGAAGGCGGCCCCTTTCTTGTGAGATGCCAACTCCAGCGCCCGATGATTGGGGTTGTCACACGTCAGATGGCCAGCTTCGTGCAGTGACTGACAGACAGTCACTGCACACTTGGCTTCATAGCCCAGATGCACAGGACAGTAAAGGTTGCTGGCAATGTTTTCCAATGGGACCTTGCAGTCATGAATTGCACAACATGGGTGCCTGATGGTGTTGCCATTGCTGACCGCGCCCTGCAACTTCACTGCCCCAATGTCCCAGGTTAGCAGCATGCCCACAACTCACCCAAGGACTCACCCATAATTCCCTTGTCATTCTCATAGATCCAGCAGCAGAGATCACATGCATGCGCATAGTGCTCCTGTCCAAAGCCTTCCATTGTGGTGTTTCACTCTTCCATCAGCCCTTCGAGATGAAGTTTTTGTGAAGCTGCATCATGGGGCAGTACAAGCACTTCATGGTGTTCAGCTTTGTCCAGCAAGAGGGAGTACAGCAAGAATCCATCCAATATGGTGGCACCACTCATGCTGAGTGACACCTGCCAAGCGCACAGCAGTGGCACTTCATCTGCATTTCCAAACACACTGCCATTATTCGCTTTGTGAGCTTCAGGGACTTGGAGCGCCTGGTTATAGCTTCGCACACAGTTTGCACTAGACACCCTATAGTGATCAAACAACATGGCAATGAGAGGAGTGGTTGATGGCAAGAACAGTATACAAATACCACACAAAACACATTTGGTTCGCTTGCAGCTCCAGGAGTGCTGTCTCAAAGTAGTACCATTGAGAAACTTGGATGATATCTGCTACACCTTCATAGTATGTGCATGTGGAACCCTCCTTGTTCACCCTAAAGTTGGGGTGATATTGGGTGTGGCATTCTTGAAGAATCGGTGTTAGCTTTTCAATCCATGGCTACAAATAAATCACTCATACTGGCACAATATACAGAGTGACTGAACCCTGGCAGTGCACCCTCCGCCTTCATGAACAATGTGACCTCATACCGAGAAGGTTGGTGCAGTGTTAAAGTCTCGTTGGTCGAACAGAAGTTCCCACAGCTATGTTGCAAGCAAATTTGTGTTGGTGGATATAAATCTTTATAACCTAAATTAATGCACGTTGAGTGACGTTGACTCAAATATCCCTTGGGGACCAATGTGCCAATCCCTCACAGCAGCCCAAACCAATGGAAGAGCTCCCTATCCTGAGAGGTCACTGCCAGTGGCTCTGTAGAGTCAGACCACACAACTTCGGCAAAGACTATCCAATAATTGCTTGACTACATCCCAAGGATGGTCTAAAGCATCCGTAAGAAAAGTGTGCATGTTGAGAGGCAGATGGGGTGGCAGGTGCAAGATATTGAGCATCTGGAATGCAATTGCGGGCTTGGTGAGGGTGGCTAACTGCATGAAGGTTGTCACATCAGTCAATGATGCTCTGGCCAGCAGATTGGGATGTACAACTAATCTGTCGAGCAGTACTTGGAGCTGCATAGCTAAAGTGACAGAGCACAAACTCATCTGCCTGTGGTACATAGCAATTCTACTGTATCGGAAGAATTGAACTTTTTGGTATAAATTCGCTATGAGGACCACATGGTGCACAATATGAGCGTGATCGAGCACATACACATATGGAGTGTTGATATATTACACGTAGGATGGTCTCCAACAACCATGCTGTTTGTCCCAGGCACCAGTCTCTGAGAGACTGTCTTGCGCAGTGGATGCAATGGCCTCAAAAATTAGTGTGAATAAGTAGCTAGCTATGCTCACTATAAGTGAACAGTACGGATCCCAACTACCCGTGGTTTTTTTGCAAAATCCCACAACCCATACCCAGATCCATGTGGGTATTGCCCAATGGGTACTCAATACCCATGAGATCCTTACCCACGAGTTTTCCCACAGATCAACCCACAGGTACCCGTGGGTTGATCCAGACTTGTGGACAGCCTTACAAGTTACTGTGAGTGCTTCAAGCTTGAGGCCACATAGAAGCTCATCCTCGAGGTTGCGCATAATGTTGCACATGAACCAAAGCTGCGTGGCAATATCCCCCAAAGGGCATTCCCTCTCGTGATGTTCGTCCGCTGTTGGGGTAGTGGGAAAAGGTGTGACAGGAAGAGGTGGAAGAGGGGCAGTTGGAGGTGGTGATTGAAGCACAGGGGCAGACACGCAAAGACGCAGGGATACTGGAGTATTACTTAAGGGATCTGGTGCTTGGGAAGAGCATGTTTCAGTCCCATGGCATGATTGTACAGTGCCAGTCACCACTTCTCATCAAAGCACCTTGCAGGGTTTGATCCTGTTTCTTGCAGTCATTATTCCCACCTTATTTTTTACTATAATAGTCCTATATTGTATATTTAACATGCTTTAGGGTACACTAGGTTGGGTTGTCAAGGGCTAAGGCTAAATCTAATTTTTTAAATCTGGCCTCCCAAAAAATTGAAACAAATAAGGTTTGGTGCCCTACCGGGCAGAAAAAAGTATGGGGACTTTAGGAGACTCTTTCTACATGTTTTTAGACTAGTTTGGGTCAGTATGAAGTCAATGGAAGCAGGGAATCCATCTGAACTGACTGCTGGTCAACCTCATTTTAAACTCCACCTAGTTTACTCATTTCACTGGCCCATTAACTAATTTCTCCGATGCATGATTCATTTACATTCTAAAGCTTGTCAGGTATTTCATGTTTATTTCAGTGCTTCTCACCTATCCGTAATTTGTAAAGATAGGGTAAAGCTGACTCTCCACATGCAATCCACATCATCCCTGCATCCAAACATTGTCTTCCAAAAGCGCTTGCCAGCCCTCCTGTTCTCCTTTGGCAAGTTCAGCTACAGTAGATAAATTGATCTCACTTTACTCATCGGAGTCATCAGATTCTTCACCAGCAATGTATTCACTCCCAGATGACTCTGGAGTGCATGACCTCTTGCACCGAGTGCAGGCTGCTACTGCTCGCTTGTTCAATTGTGCCATCTTGAAGTCTTATGTAATGAATATTTGATCATGTGACATGAACCTAGATGTCTAACAAACAGTTCCCACGACTTGCAGAACATTTTTTCTTTCTCAAAAATCCTCAAAAATTTGAAACATTACATAAGCAAACCAAAATTTTGCATATAGCCTTCTTTTCTCATTTCACATCAGTCCAGCTTAGGAAATGAAGGTCATAGGGCAAATTTGTGGCCGCTGCAAACTCCGCTAGGCTTGATGAGAAGGGGTGACCAGCACTGTATGAGGTCAAGGAGCGAAGGGGTGTTTCAGATTCTGATATGGGATGGAGCATTGGGGTTTTTTGTTTGGCTTCCAGATCACGTCATGGTAGAGGTTGAAGACAAAAAGCCTTCAGGTGTGCGCAACTCTGATTAAATACTAGGTCGGGGTACCAAATCTTGTTTAGGCATAGATTTATTGAATGTGTCAGTGAGTAATTGTCAGGCTTATGCTTAAGAGATGCAAGGCTGACAGTGAAGAGAAATTAATCTTGACAATATCTCCCCCTCCCATTGCCCACTCCTGTCACTTACTATGCACCACAGATATGGTAAACAGGCAGACTGTTATTGTACCTTCCCGAGAGGTGTGTTTGGCGTAGGAATCATTCTACTTGCTTGTTCACTAGTTGTAGATTGTTAGGTACCGGATTCTTGACTGGGTCTGATTTCTCGTTAATCGGAGTTCTGCATGTTGGAATACCTCGAAGGTGCTCGGAGGTATCGGAGCTCGGAGGTCAGAGAATCAGAAACGAATCTATACAGGCATTGGCTTCAACTTATGGGTTGCACCCTCTTGGATTTCTAGTGCCCTGGTATTTTGGATTTTCGACCAGACAGAAATATTGGAATACCGATGGTCAGGTCTACACAGAGTGATCAGTAACAATAGTGCATTGAGAGACTTATCAAGTGAGTGGAAGAATTAGGAGTTATCAGAGTCCAGAGGGCCAATACAGAAAGGGTTGAGGAATGACAACGAATGGATCTCGAACAAGATTTGGCTTTACGGAAAAGTGAGTAGAATCAAGGAATGGATGTGTTGGAAGATTGGAAGAATATTGGAAATCAGAACTATGTGGAGTTTCAATATAATGATCAATGTATAAAGAAGTATACATGAACAATATGTGAAGTTAGGTATAGGGAGGACAATGCTGTATATATATAGATGGACTTTGACGCAGACAAGAATCAGTACATCAGTCAAAAGAGATATATAAGCTAAAGAAAAGTCTGAGTGAGAAGGCGTATTTAAAAGGGTGTACGGAATTCTGAAGTTGGAAACGAAAGGGATAGGGGTGCATGATACGGAATGTCGAGATCAGAACGAGTATGGGAATCTAGATAAAGCATACAGGGGTAGGATCAAAAATAGATCGTGACTAAGAATGATCAAATGGGGGTATATTGGAATAAGCGGAAAAGGGTTTATTGGGATGAGCGGAAAAGGCTTATCGGAGAATAGAGAGATGTCGGAATAACACGGTATCAGATCTGGGATCTAACATAGATGTATGAAGTCATACTGTGGTCACGCATATACTCAGCAAAGGATCTCAGACCTTGGCAGATACATGTGCCCACATGCTGCAGCAGCAATTCCAGTTGCAGACACTATCCTTTTGTGGAGAGCATATTCGAAGGGGCTGTGGTCCAGCCATACATACATGACTGCCTCGTGTATGTCATCAAGGGTAGACATACATATCACTTCTGCATTTTCTTCAAAAGTCACTTCCACCTGCTGGTAAACCAGGCAGCACATCCCACTAATGGAATGGCCTTCCATGGAGATGTCCTGGTGATGAGAGTTGGTCAATGAAACGAGTTGGTCAATATGAGGGGGCAAGAAACTATTGTAGTAGATTGGTTCATCAGCAGGTAGGTTTCACAACTTTCAGCCATTATATTCTTCCAAGAATTAATTTCAGGTTCGCAAATGCCATGAGGCAAAAAGGACAGAGTCCTTTGCCCCATTATTTAGGTTATATCATATTAGGGAGACAGATGGGGTGGATTCGACATCAACTCAAGTTCTGATAAGGGGCATCTCTATCTACCTAGATAATAGGACCCATTTGCTGCATCACACATAATCAATCTTCATATGTTAATCAGTGCAGCAGGACTATCACTGACATCATTTGCAAGTCCTGTGTTTTCTGACAGCCATCTTCTTCACCAACATTGTTTACAAGCACTAGTGCAAATCGCTAAATACATCTGACAATTGACTTTATTTCTGAAGATATTTTCCTGCCACCATCTTCTGCTCCAACTGTCTAGAATAAACCAAAGTGTATTTAAGGTGCATTTTGAAATCTGTTGCTGGCCAGCACCCACTATAGTTCTCGAGTTCGGGGAATTCATCGACAGCCTGTAAAGCCACAGAACATATTAGCAAGGGAAAAGTATTAATTAATTAACAACGTATGGCAGCTCGTTCTGATTCCCTGAGTTTACGAGGGATGGAATCAGCTGTTATAGTTGGCCATTTTGACCTTCGCAAAGATCATCCCCCTTTTCCCACGATAATCCAGGATTATTAAATTTTATCCACAGTTTATGTAAGAAAACCATACAACCAGACTACGAAACCCATCTCTTTTTGGATTGCAGGATGGTTTTGGGGTCCCAATGGGGTTCTACTAGGAATAACCATTTTTTTGGCACTTTTATTCTGCTCAGTTCATGGGGCCCTCTGATGCAAAACATCCATTTTTATCTGGGTGTTATCTCAGACCACTCCTCTAACTTCCTGGGTCGTTTATTTATTTATTTATCTCATTTGCTTTATTTGTCATAACAGTATCTCAAGGAATCCTGTTGGAATTATTGTCATGTGACTGCATTGGTGTCCACAAGAATATGCACATGCCGAAATATTATATTATTCACTATGTACATACAAGCAGTATTACATTCACTTCACAAGGACATCCACCTCATACATCAGATCTTCCATTCCATACACCCCACCCTCAACCTTCAGACCTCAAACAACACATAAGATGGCAAGGGTGCGATACATAGAGGCGACATCACAGCAGATGGGGTGATGTGCAGGTGGTGACTCACTGGCAAGAGGGTGGCATGGATGCGGATGGGGTGGGGGTGACAAGGAAGGGGTAGTGGTGACACGGAAGGGGTGGGGGCGATGTTAAGAGGGTGGCAGAGCGTTGAGGGGCACCACAGAGGGTGTGCTGGTGCATGAGGGAGGGTGGGGCCAATGCGGGGAGGGTCAGGCTGACACAGAGAGGGTGAGGGTGACGTGGAGAGGATGGAGGCGATGTGGAGAGGGTGGCAGGGACGTGAAGAGGGTGGCAGGGATGTGGATTGAGTGGCAGGGGCACAGAGAGGGTGGCCAGGACGTGAATGGGGTGGCAGGGATGCAGAGAGTGGCAGGGCATTGAGGGGTGCCGCAGAGGGCGTGCAGGTGCATGGGGGCAATGCAAAAGGGGTGATAGCAATGCAGAGAGAGTGGCGGTGTTGGTTTACTTTCTGAAATGGATCCAAAAGACAGTGGGTAGCGGTGTCGTCATTGCATGGCTACTTACACTGGTGTTCGGCTCAGTGCACTTTGCTATCAGCAGCAACAAAGGTGGAACGAAGACGAAGATGAGGATGTAGCAGTGATGATGGTGAGGATGTAGCAGTGACAATGATGAGGATGTAGCAGTGACAATGATGAGGATGTAGCAGTGACAATGATGATGACGTAATACGATGATGTAAGCGAAGACGAGATACAACAGCAAATGTCACGTGATTGACAATGCTGGCCTTGATGTAGACATAGAAGTAGTAGACATAGCAGTAGACTTAGACTTAGACTTAGACGAGTGAATCCAACTGAAAGAGGTGAATTGGGGTACACTAAGGCGAAACAGGCCTTATATACATGAGCAGAACAACAAACGATGTGAGTATGCCATACAACGATGTCGTCGACAGCAGACAGGAGAAATGACTAACGGCAAGAGGCAGAAAACCAAAATAGGAAGGTGGTTTGTAATGAAATGGAAAAATGAGTCAGGTGGTCGAACAAATGAATAGAAATGTGGCAGCAAATTGGAAATAGAAGCCAGAAATAGAATAGAAGTGAGTCACAGACAATAGACCATGTGGAACAATTGGAAATAGAAGTACAGCCAAGAAGCGAGTGAGTCATGTGGGGAAAATGAGTCATAGCCGTCCAATAGGATTCCAGTTGATTGTCAAATATATCCGAGGATGAGTAAGAGAGTTACTTGACTTGAAGACGATTCAGAAACATGTGAACCAATCATGACACTTGGATACGAACCTCCTTCAGAGAGAGAACGAAGACGAGTCTTGCTTGATGAAGTCCTTAGGCACATAACTGTAGCAAATCTCTGTTCCTGGACCAAACTCTTTGATATCCCAGTATTTCCTGAGTACAATACAATGCCAACCATTCACTGGTTCATAGTTTGGGTCGAAACTCATGACATGGAAGGGAGCATGGAAGACAGGGTTGAATACCCATATGCAGTCGTGAACGCGATAAGGAGGATAGGAGGGGAATATTTGGTATGGGCCTTCAGGAGATTCGACGCATAGAGGATAGTACCGACGATGTGCGACATGTGGAGGAGGATTGGATAAATGAACATCAAGGGGAGAACGTCGGCTAGGAAGTTTGATGTGTGGTCCAACGTGTATGTCTGGCTTGGTGGTCATCTGAAACAAATCATGGGATGTTGTGGCAGCAATGCTGGATGGCATATCGAAAATAGAATTGATGAAGATGGAACAACTGTGGAGATGATGTATCTGGCAGACTGGAGGTAGCACAACAGATGATGGTCTGGCAAAAGCTGATGAAGATAGGTGCGTGTGCAGTGAGCGTCTTTATGGAGTAGTAGGCGCTGTCGAGTATCATGCTTGTCAGTGCCTCATCGGAATCCTACAGTGGGCAGCCCAGCAACCATAAATTTGGTAAGAATACGACCAGTCTAAATCAGTCTTGCTGACTCATGTGCAGGGGAATTGGAGACCACAATGCTCCAAGCTTTTATTAGAGGCACAAAACTACGTCATTGACTTGGGAGGCCCAATTGTCCCCCTGCTCTCAAGGAGTGCAAGAAGTTATTTGAGAAGGTGTATTCACAAAAGGGTTACCAGTATGCTGGTACACAAGATGACACAGATGATACTCCCCTTCAATCCAAGACTTTCCTTTGCGAGTTGTTGCAAAGCAATGACAAGGTGTGTTGCAAGCATTTGCTAAACACAATGGTGTTGTGTACACCACATCAACTGCACATTTGGGCAACAGCTAAGTACAATTCTACCCTGGCAGTAACAAGAACTCATCACCGGTTCCTGGATCCATCCAACATGTTTTCTACCAAGAAGAGAACCTGTTCTTCACTGTGAAACACCAGGAGTGTGTGATAGGTGACATGCTTGATCCATTTAAGCCCTATGCTCATTTTCCCACAAAGCTTTACTCTCCCAAGCTCTCTGGCCAACTCAAGGTCATTGAAGTAGACTGGGTGGTGAGCCACTATGCTTGCTGGCCCATATCTCTTGAGCATGTCGTTGTATTATCTTTATCCTGTGATTAATCACTGGTAGTAGCTGAGCTGTACATAAAGTTTCTAAGAATTTTTCTTCCCTTTTTTTCTTCCACACTTGGTGCAACACTCACACACTGACCAGGTGACAACGACGCACTGACCAGGCAATGATCAGACAATGATCAGGCAATGACCAGGCAACATGTTTAACCATGTATTGAGAATATGAAGTACTATTTGGTGTTCTAATACTAAATTAAATATGAGGTTAAAAACCATAGAAAACCAATTTAAACTTTCATAAGTATTTCAAATATTACGTTATATTATAATCCACTCTTTACTTCAAATTTGAATTAGATTCAACCTTATGGTTAATATTTGTAGTTCAATTATTAGTTTTATCTTGACCTAAATTTGAAATGGTCAATTTCATTTATGTTCATACTATATTGCAGGGAAAACTTCAAATAATAATAACCATTTAGCTTGACATTAGAACTTCAAGTTATATTCTTGTTTTAATAGCAAATTAAATATTTTGCACAAACTACACATTCAAATTCCAAGTTCTAACTCAGTTTAAATATTGAAACCTCCACTGTGTGGATATAGCAATCACCATTCTGTTGCCTCCTTCTGAGCCATAGGCCTAGTTGTAAAAGTCATAAGGTTGCTGTATAAGGGCTGTCACTCTATATCAACTTGGAGTAAGAATGAATACTTAGCTTGTGACCTTCTTGTCAGGTAGGTGATTATATGCTGTCAAAAAGGATTCCTGTCCTGCCCAAAAATTGCCCTATTCACCACATCAAGCTTGTTGCTTATGTGCTCATGTATCTTGTACTGCAAGACCTGAAGGCTGCCACCAGAAAGCAGAATCTCACATCATGGACAAGATGACGACACTCACTGATCTAGTCTGCCATGAAATCTCCAATTTGTGTTTTCCACAACTACTGTTGTGCACTGCACTTTGACAACAAACCTGACTACTCTTACCTTTATGAATTCTGTGATCCATTTGTTTGTTTGGACTACTAGTTCATCATGTACATATATAATGTATTCTTTTGTCTCTGATCTACTTTGTGATGTTCTTTTCAATTAATGGAGGTTGAAGAGAAGATTACAGCCAAAGTCTAAATAGCACACCCATTTATAGCACTTGATAGTCCTATGGATAGCTATCAGACACTGCCTATATGGCACGATAAAGCCACTTGCCATGCTGTGGCACTCTATCAATTGGGAGGCTGGTGCCATGGCAGACTATATAATGTGGGACTTGTCTATAGTACTATGGGTGACATTTGGGCTATACATTGCTACACCTTATTGCATTTTTTCCTGATGTTACTTCCATACTACCTAAACATTCATTGTATCCGCAATATACATGTGTGCAATGGCTTGTGTAACTGCATGATGCAACACTTTGCCACACCGCACAGATCAAATGATAGAAATTGCAGTATCCAATGAAATTTGGGTATATATCCAATCTACTAGGGCACGCAGGAGGCATCACACTTACACTGGCAAGATATGGCATCCGTATAAAATACGTGCTGAATAACGAATGCCATGTATCGCAGCCCAGAGTAATTAATAGGGAACCACGCATGCTCTGAACTCAACTTAAGTGCGGCGTGAGACGGAACAACGGCGGCGTTCCGTTCGGGACGTCATCTTGACAATTTCACTGGCAAGAGAGCACAGCCAACAAAAAGTTAGAGTCGGCATCGGGAGCTCCTACGTACGCTGTAGTTGAGTCATGCCTTAGTTCTGAGAGTCTTGGCCAGGCTCGCTGGATGAAGGAGGCATATGCGCATGACCTGTCTGATCTGTGGAAGCTATGAGATGTAGGGTGCCCGGACCAGCGCCATAGTGTTTCTCTTGGCAGGGTGTTCATGGGACTGGCGTCAGGTGCACTGGGCACTCATCCTGTCCGCACCCTCCGAGTCTGTTTACACTGTCATATTTCCACTGCCTTTCTAGAGTATAGCATATGTGTGGAGGGCGAAAGGAAACCTCCGATATTAAATCTGGCGCTAGGAGGTAAAAGTAATGTTTGTTTAGGTTGACAGCGCAGCCGATTCTGTGAAAATAGTACTCACCGAAACTCCATTGGTAACCCTATTGAAACTGTAATTGAACAGAATGGCATTAATTAATCAGGAGGGACACGCGACGCTGACACTGCATATCTGGAACTTACCTATGTACATTTTGTAACTGGTAGTCAGCACAATCTTGCCGGCCTTGGCCTCGTCTGCCGTCAGTGAGCACGGATCGATAGAGCTTGAAGGGGGAGGCGCATTTGGCACGAAGCTCTTTGCTGAATCCATGACCAAAGCTGATAGGTGTTAATATCTGGCAGAGCCGGCGACATGGTAGCCTTCATTCCGTCCGAATCTTTTCGCCATGGCCAGTCTAATCCAGACCTAGATTTTGTGTGCGTTATTCATTTGAATTTTATATCGTGTTACGGAGTTCATGTGCAGATATCCTGGTATTGGATGGAGAGGGACAATACAATTTGAGGAATGTTGACTTTGAGGGACGATAGTTGATGAAGGTTAAGGATCAGCGGTGGAATCGCTTCCTTGCGCGTTGTGTCAACGACATTTCAGTGGTATTCCTCTAGGACGCATAGCCTGTCAATACGGTGAGCAGTTGACTCTTACGTTTGAACACCAACTCGTTGAAAAGCATTTGCAATGATTGAAAAGAATAAACTTGTCAATTATTAGGAAAGGCTGCCATATTGGAACCACCGAGATGATATCTAGCAGTTTTGGATTGAGGGGCATAACAACTAGATCTCAGCAACAAGTCCGAGATAAGCAAATCGGGATGGTAATGATCCAAAAGGAAATAATCTCAGTTTCGCGTGCGTCACAGGGCAGAATATGCAATTCATCTAACCATCGGCCAGGTATTTTATAAGCAAACTAACACTCCTTCTAATTTTCCCTCTTTTCAGCGAATCGCCATAATGGTCAGTCTCAGTACAGGCGCACACAGTAGCATGCACTCACAAGAGGCCTCGACCAAGACCAAATAGGCAAAATTGACGACCATATATGTGATGGTCATCCAACCTATCCAGACAACATGCAGACTCGCGTTGACAGTACCTAAATGCACAAGACAACCGGCGCTACTAGTACCTTGCCAATATTGGCGCCATACAATAATAATACCGTTAGGTGGCATACAACGTCTATAAGATAGATACTGACATGTAATAGGTCATGGGACGTTGCGAAGTTCGCGAAGAAAAGCATGCAGCAGCCTAGCGTGGAACTGGTAGCCGTCTCCGACCGACGAGTTCATCAACGAACCACAATAATATTGTCGCAGAAATTTCTTATTCCAGCCGCATCGCCCCACACGGTCCTCGCAACCGAATTCCGGCGGATGTTCCTCTCTGAAGCCCAAAAGCGACCTGAGGTTATGCTTCCCTATGCCACAAGTTGCCAAGGTACATTGTCTGCCGGCCCGGCTGCTGTTGTAGACTCGTGGTCCTGCATACGGACAATCGCGAGCCAGTGTGAATGCCCAGATGCGGTACCATTCTGCAGATTCAGGCATTGATATTTCCTTTCAAAATGGCTTAGGATTTCTGATTCCCATCGGTTAGCTCACAGCATTCTCACCACTCCCCCGTACTGGTGTTCAGTCAATAGTTTAATGTCTGCGCCGGTGTGGCATTTTGTACTCCGTCACATGTGCATATCACGGTTCGCCTTCAAGACGGCCTAGTCAATATCTGATCTACCCCTTCTACCCCTTCCCCTTCTTCGGAGACATCCGACTTTCTTTTTCACCTAGTCAGATCTTTAGGCTTATTTTATCTACAACGCTCCGTCATACCGAACCGGAATTACCCTGGCACCTCTCCGTGAGTGTTCTCTATCAGCGTCAACATGGACTTATATGCACAACTGACCCTTGAGCTTGAAGCTTGATACCTTAGTCCCGGTATACCGTTGCATTGTCGCTCCTAGCTCGCTCGCGGTCAACATGCAGTATTGTACGCCGCCAGCCTATACAGCCTACCGCTCAGACGGTGAATGCGATTCGATCGCCAAAAATCATGTGCACGCGCCTCTGTTTGATACTACGACTCGAGGCTTGATAGTCCTCCGCCAAGCCTCGAATTTACGGATTATTTTGTCAAGACCGAAAGGGGCGCGAGAGCTGACCGGAGAGGAATAGCAGACCGAGGATGCGCGTACGCAGTGGATAAGAACGTCGTATCCTCTATATATTACATAAGCAGCTATAAGGCCGCTGCACCCAGAGCCGCACAAGCTCTTGACATATTTCACTGTTTGTCGGAAATCTCCACCATGGCTATAGAACACATTCTCATTTCCTTCATCCAATCCGATCATCATATCCGAGTCTTCCTATATCCTGCCCAATAACAACAATTGTCCAGGAACCCTTAAGGAACGAGTTCACGCGACTTTTTTTTTTTTTCTATTTGTGGGCGGGCCTGAAACTTGAAGACACGTTCGAGTTTCCCACTCCCACTTTGAGTTCACTTCTCAGAAGAGCCGGAGTATTTCTATGCGTTCCGATGTATCTTTATTAACTATGGACGTCAGGCCCACCCGCCGCTATGAACGAATTAAACGCACGCACTTACTTCTAGGATCAGTCTAATCCTTCGCTTCAAACTCATGCCGTTCAACCCATTACAAAAGACTCACCGATAACTGGTTTTCTTGCTTCGCCCCCACTTGGTGTTTTTCCGGTTCCAGATCCTGCTATTCACAGGATTTCTGGATCCGATCCAGCGGCTCCCTATCCAACCTTTAAAATATGCGTCGCGACTATAATATCGCTCACCAAACACTCCATCATTTCTGTCAACCTAGAAAGGGGAAAGCCATACCACTTAGAGGCTACCAGTGAAGCTAAGAACATTGAACTTTGATGTCGAGTCGCTAGGCCGGTGGTTCACTCTGCTTCCAATCGCAGTTTTCCAGCTTAAAGGACCCTTAGTATTTTCATTGATCGTGCGACCACGCTTTCACATGGTATCCGAAGTGAGGCGCAGAGGCACAGTGACTTTGCTGCTTCATGAAGGGGGGTTTGTCCTCGTTTAGCATTGCTCGACCACTTAGTCACATTCCAATTGTGATAGTAATGAAGACCCCTTGACATCCCATCGACAATGGAAAGACAAGCCTTGAAATTGAGGACAGGATGGGATCCGGTGAACATGAACATCACCTTGATTTCCTGTAGAAATGCACACTGACTGCTCCTCCTTTCTCGGATGGCTTCTGGCAGGCCCGAGTTCCGGTCATCCTACCCTCCTGATACATTGGCGGGTTTCTTGTCATGCATCTCGAACCAATCCCTACCCACCTTCATCTGGACGTTGTCATACACATCTGAGTACAGATCCTGGCATCCCCTCCCATCAGCTCACGCTGGCAGTGGAAATCCCCGGGCGTCGCGACCCAGGTGCTCGCTTTCTTCTCGGCGGCGTGGATAGCTGCAGGCTCATATGCACCTAGGCACTTGCCCAAGGGCCTCTATCTTAAGGCTCACAATCCCCAGATGGCTGTATGAATTGAAGCTCGCGCGCTTCACCTTGATGTCTTCATTTTTTCTTTCTTTTAAATTCTTTTTCAATGTCAATTTCCTTTCACTAATGGCTGTGATCAAGCCCCTCTCCATGTATAAAATCCATTCAGTTCAGCTCGGATCGCAAGCCCTGAGCGCTCAGGTGCCCCGGTTCCAGACTCGCACGGAAGAAACAAGGATCCACGTATTATGTATCAATAACGCATATGGGGCTTATCAGATTCCACATGTATCAGGTGTGATTCTAATCCAGGAAATAACCCGCATCAACTAGAAAGCTAGGTGTCCACTAGCTGTGCGAAACCTTCTTCGGTAATGGCCGTGATGCATGCTCCTATGTATTTGCACCCACTCACATCGGGATCATGTCAGAGTCACCGAAGTACTGCTTCATCAGGCCTCAAAAAGTCCGGATTCGGTCTAAAAAACCGATTCATCTGCACTAGTAGTATATACTCTCAAAACGCAAGACGTCGCCCTTCAGTGACCCCCTTTCCAGCGCCGATTGCGCCCTGGACCACCAAAGCTTCAAGTAGACAGGGTCCTGGCCCCACATGATTTTCCGACATTGACTATTGAACCGTGACGTTGAATTCAGATTCAAGCCGGAGCCGGATCTGCTGGCAAAGCACGGCACGATCTTCGATGCACGTTGTTGATTTCTGGCCCTCATAAGTTTATTCTCGGTCTGGTCTTTCAGCGAAACTAGGCCAACTGGTATGGGATCTATCCAATCCTACTCCCACCGTGCCTCCACCCTTGACGTATAATCAGGCCCACTCCCGTATCAGTACTGAGCTTTGTTCCTTCGCAGCTATACTCCAGTTTTCAAATCTGGGAATTACTTACCTTTGCCTATTATTGTCTATTCCTCGTGCTTCTTTTCGTTCTCTCAGGTTCACGGCTAAGTACGCGCTTCATCTTCTTTTTTTCTATTTCTTCGATTCGGACCGCGCCCTCCGTTGTACTCCTCTTATCTACGCGCGCGTGCGTGACAGACATGTGATTCGCGTCGCCGCCATTGGCTTTTGTAAATATGCACTTTGAACTCAGGATATATATATATGTATATATACAAACCCACAACACGACCAGCCCGATCCCGATCTTACGTTGAGGTTGAGAGTTGCGAGCTTGAGAAGGATTCGGACGTCCCCGAGGACCTTGGAACTTAGAGGCCACGAGAGGTAGTCTACGTCCCATCTCCTGACCGGCAAGGCTCCAGAGCGCGCGAGAAACACATCTGGCGAATGCGCGCAGGGAATGGCGAGAGCGTGGTCTTATGGGGCTACTCATTTCATTTGAGAAGTATGTTTTTTTTTGTTCGCGCATGATATTGCATCTAAATTTATCTTTATCTTTCAAGCCTACGTTTATACTTACGTCAACGTGCGGGGGAAGATGTGCTGTAGTGTCTTCTGGCACGTGTTGATGATGATTATGACTATGATAATGAAGATGGGCATACATATTATTAGCGCGAGGTTGAATTGAAATGCATTCAGCAGGCGCGCCCGCAGCCACGCACTCGAATCAATCGATCGAAGCGGGAAGCTTCACATGCAGATCATACAGCAGCTACAGGAGTGCTTGCCTGCGTTCCCTCATTCGAAGTTCTTGCTTCATCGGGCGTGTTGCTTCTAGGTCGTAGAAACATATCAGAACTTCTGGAGGATGGCCGACCTACGTGTCACGTACATGTTAGCCGACCCTCCAGACAATCGCAGCAGGGCATGAGGGGATGTGGTACACGTATCCATGTCGGATGAACGGTTCGATGTATTAGTACATATGCATATGCGCACATGGATGCGAGTGGCACATGGATAATAGTCTGTAACACCCCGGGTCACCGGCCCATCCATCCCTTTAGAGCGGGTCACGTGCCGCGCGCCACATCAGAAGCCGATATGAGTAGGAGGGTGTCGTCAGCACTATGTGGTGGATGATATGTGGGAGGGACGTACGCCATCGACAACAAGGAGTTCGCCATTCACGTACTGACTGGCTGCACTTGCGAGAAATACGACAGGCCCGGCAAAGTCCTGGGGCTGACCCCAACGGCCTGCGGGGATGCGCTCCGAGATCTGACGGAGACGCGTGGGATCAGCGAGCAGCTTAGCGTTCCTGTGCGGGGCCCGGTTAGCCAAGAGTAGGCTGCGAGAGGCTTAGATGCGGAACGGACATGTCTGTATCGATATAACCGGGACAAATGCCGTTGACCTGTACATTGTGCTTGCTCCATTCATTGCTGAGTGCCTTTGTAAGCTGCCCAAGAGCGCCTTTGGCGGCAGCGTAAGCAGGCACTGTGAGTCCGCCTTGGAAAGTGAGAAGGGAGCAAAAATTGATGATTTTGCCGCGACGGAGAGGAACCATATGGCGGCCTGCAGCCTGAGACAAGAGCCAAACAGATTTGAGATTGATATTGAGGACCTGCGATGGGTTTCTGAGAGCATGAAAGGTATGTAAGAAATGCACGTACATCGTCCCAGTCTTGTTCTAAAAAATCAACGCTTGGAGCACGGCGCTGGATACCTGCACAGTTTACGAGAACATGTATATTTCCGCCCATAACCTCTAGGGCGCTATCGAAGACATGTTGAACTGCTTCGAGGTTGGCGAGGTCGCAGACGACGTGTTTGGCGCCAGGTACGACGTTGAGGTTCGGAGAGTCGCGGGTCACGACACAAACGTTTGCACCAGCTTGAAGGAGCGCGAGAGCACAGGCCTTGCCAATGCCTCGCGAAGCACCGGTGATGAGGACGTTGGTGTCGACGAGGTCGAAGAGCTTGGGGGACGGGATGTCTGGTGAAGGGTCAGCCATGTCTGCGTCGGACATCGGACAACCGTCCGCAAATGGTGTATTACATAATACGGCGTTCTCCGATCCGAAACCCCGATCCGATAGGTTGGCGAGAGTACCCCGCACAGGTGACAAGCGACTGTGTTCGGAACGCGGGCCGCAGTCACACATACACACTCTTGCAATGGTACGCTATATAACCCTCACCACTTCCCTTCCTTCTCCTCCTCATCCCCCACACACCCCCTCGCTTCCTCTCCATGTCTCCTGTAGCCCTCCCTGTTGGCATCGCTGCCGTCCTTCACGGTGCCAATGACCTCCGCGTCGAACAGCGAACAGCCTTTCCACCCCGCGCAGGTGAAGCCCAGGTTGCTGTCCTATCCACAGGTATATGTGGGTCTGACTGTGAGCTTCTAACTCTTTTTGTCCTTCCTTTTACTTAGAGTCTCCAGTACACTATTATCAGCATGGCCGCAACGGTGACTTTGCTATTCGCGAACCCCTCGTCCTCGGACACGAAGCTGCAGGAATCGTGACTGCTGTTGGCGAGGGTGTCTCGCACCTTCGCGTCGGTCAGGCCGTAGCAATTGAAGCGGGTGTCATGTGTCGCGCGTGCTCCAATTGTCTCGGAGGCCGATATAACCTATGCTCCCGCCTCCGCTTCGCCAGCAGCGCAAAGACCTTCCCTCATCTGGATGGCACGCTCCAGTCCCGCATGAACCATCCCGCACATGTCCTCCACCCGTGAGTCGCGTTTTCACCTTTCCGGAGTTTTCCCCCTAACGCATAGTATAGTCTTCCTGAGAACTGCACAATCGAACGTGCAGCCTTAGCTGAACCGCTAAGCGTTGTCTTCCATGCGATGCGTCGGGCATCCCTCCAGCCTGGTCAAACAGTCCTTGTGCTCGGTGCAGGCTCCATTGGTATTCTCGCGTGCTCACTGGCAAAGGCTCTCGGCGCCTCCCGCGTTGCTGCTATTGATATCAACCGTGCCCGTCTCGATTGGGCAATCACACACGGAGTCGCAGACGCCGTTTTTCACGTCCCCTTACCACCCCGGCCTGCCGATTTCGTTGCTGTCAAGTCGAAGAACTCGTCTGCAGACGAGGGCATCCGTCGGAGTAAGGAGAATGCCGTAGACGCCATGCGCAAGTTCGGCATGGAGGATGGGTTTGACATTGTCTTGGAGTGCACAGGCGTCGAGACTTCGGCTCAGACGGGCATTTTCGTGTGTGCACTTATTTGTGCTCGCATGTTTGGCGCTGACGTTTCGGGCTTTCTGTAGTGCGCGCGAACTGGCGGCAAGCTAATGCTCGTCGGCATGGGCACACCCATCATGAACCTTCCCATTTCAGCCGCTGCCTTGCGCGAGGTGGACATTCTTGGCACGTTCCGATATGCGAACACCTATCCTTCCGCGCTGGCCATGCTCGGGTCAGGTGCCCTCCGCGGCATTGACCATCTTGTCACACATAGGTTCTCGCTCGAAAATACAGCAGACGCGTTCGAGCTCATTAGTCGCGGTGTTGACAGAGAGGGGAATCTTGTTCTCAAAGTAGTCGTCGAGCCTCCGGCGGGTGCGTTATAGGTGTCATGTCTCTTATGCCTATACCTCGTGCTGCACATTCGTTTTCACCTCTCCCTCTTCCTCAAAGTTATTTGCTGTCTGGCCTAAGCCCTTGCTCTTTTTCTAGTTCTGGACATTGTACATTGTACACTTCACACCACACTCTACTCATCCATCGCATTTACCCATATCTCTCTCCCGTCCATCTTTCTCAAGTTATCGGTTATCAGTCTGAGCTTGGACACAATTCGTCTTTTCTTACTTCTTGTCTCGCACATCACGTTGCACGTGGGCATTTCCCCGACGCTCTTGTATTGCCTCTCCGATTAGTAAAATGTACACTTTGACTCGCCGGCCCGTAGACGCAGAAAATGTGGCAAAAGCACGCGGCCCGATTGCGGATTCCGCTTCCGATTCGCTGGTGCTGTGATTGCGCCAGAAGACTTGTACGTATAGCTTCTTTTTCGAATGTCCCGCTTCACGCGGCGTCTTGTTTAAAGAGCTGTTTCTTCCTCTGTAGCGCAGTGCCACCATGTTTGACGTGAGGGTAATTTGGGCGCGTTCTGTATTGACCATTGGGTGCCAGGTTAATAGTTGATTAATTGATTGAGTGTACTGTTATGTCTTCCTGCCAGCTGGAGCTCAATGACTAGTCATGAAGACTACTGGAATTGGAACTCGGCTTTAAATAGGCCTGGAATACAACTATCCCGGATCCTCTCCACACGTAATGACTGGCATAACCCAAGGGAAGAGGCCTTTTCATGAAGTTTCGCTCATCATAAGTGCCACAACGTATTAAAATTTTGTTCCACCCACCTCCGGAGACCTGGCTCATATCTCAAGTTAGTCTGATGGTACCTCCTGTATCCGTAGTGGTTCAGGAGTGCCAGTATCGCTTGCTGTTCCAGCTTCGTCCCGCTCGTGATGTATGATTGGCACGCGTATATAGACATTTTTGGTGTTTTAGGGTGTTTTCTATCAGGTTTTATTAGATCCGCGTTCCACTGTTGACCCCGACGGGATTGCCCTGAGGCCGGGCATGAGATTCTGAATCACAGTAACACGACCTTCTCAATGTTAGAGTGTAGATAAATAACGGAGCAAACCTTCGAAGCTCGACCTTGCAAGGTGATCAAAGAATCACGACCAGTTTGAATCGCCCGGGCATCCTGTGCGGAATCCGGCCCGACGCGACCGTAGCCCTTTTGATCACGAGAACACACGGATATGTCAGCAGGACCCCTGAAATTCCCTATGGAGGCCTGGTCCCAGTCTGGACAAAAAGTGATGATTTTGACCAAAAGGCCTGGTCCCAATCCAGACAATATGGGGGTTTTGACCTTAGTCTGAACAATTCTTAGGCCTGTCCAACATCTGGACAGATGCTGTGGTGTGGGGGTGGATGTAGGTGCTGGCAGGTGAGCTGGTTGAAAGTTCAATTTGCTACTGACAAATTTTCTCAAACCCCACTTTAGCACTTGGGAAACGTGGGGAGAGGCTGGCAGACAATTTGAGTGTAATTTTTTTTTTTTTCAAATGTTGCATCCAGACATTTTTTGCCTGAATTTCAGTGTAATTTTTTTCAAATCTCATTCTTGAACCACAACTGTAGATGAGAACAAAACTAGCAGGTATGGGTATATGACGCTGGGAGGCACCAATGCGTGTATAGGAGCTGCACCCAAGCTAGGAACAAAAATACATGAGCAAATAACAAAAAGTGACGGCTGCATAAAAAAACCCCTGTGGGGAAAAAGCATGACTGTGCAGGACATACAGATAGATGAGCAACATAACATATAAAGAGGCAATGAAAAAACATAGGGAGAGGTGGGTGGGTAAACAAGGAAACTAAATGGCAGCTGCAGGAAGGTTAGAAGTGGCATGGCAGCAGCTCAGCAAAAACAACAGACCTGTGGGTCAGGGAAGCTAAGTGAGGGGCGTAAAGGGAAAGGGAGTAGAACCATTGCAACTATAAACAGGTTGAGGATCCAACCCAGGGAGCAATGACCATAGCTCCAAAAACGCTACATCGCACCTGGGACTCGTGCCACTAATACTACACAATATTCGTCAGCTGGTCTGAAAATCCCAAGGCAGCTCAAGCCAACCTACTAGTGAGTGAGGGAGGCAGGGAAAGGAGAAAAACGAAGAGGCAGGAAAGAGTGGACAGCAGGTGTGGAAGGCTAAACACGTCTGAGATTCGCTAGGTGTAAGTTCATTCCTTACCTAAACTCAGATTCAAATGTTGGATCCGGACATTTTTCCCCTGAATTTGAGCAAAAATGTCCAGACAAAATTTAAGGTGCTGGGACCAGGCCTATATAAGGATTTTCAGGGGTCCTATGTTAGCCCCAAGTCAGTCATCAGGTGTATGAACACAGATTCTTATAGTAGCATATCTGCTACTATCTTAGGTATAAGTCACCAGAGTGACTTATGGGCAGTATTATATAAGCTGCAATCCAGGGAAAATGCGTGACCTGACAGTGATAGTTTGATACATCTGATCAATGCAAAAGACAAAGGAGGGGAGCATAGTGGTGATTAAGTTAGGTAGGTGAGGGTCTAAAGTGATGATGCACAAAGCAAACTAGATGGATAGCAGGGACCCAAGAGGAGCTTGAAAGAATCCTCCAGTTGCGAATGATGGTACGACATGATGACCACAACGACCATCCTGGACAAATGCATAAAGCTATTGTTCAGGTGTGTGGGTTTGTAATGTAAAGGTGATATGTGTACGCTCCTAGTGACACACATAGGGTCAATGTGGGGATGAAAATCATGAAGAATTTATGAAGGGCAGGGTCTTAATAAACATTACACCATATACACAAGAGGCACTGTGGATATATAGATTAGGGTATTTATAGGTATGCATCAGTGTGCATACTGATGCTATAAAAATATTTTCTGCATGATTCATGAGTCAGTTGCCATTGAAGCGATGCCTAAGCACATACCATTTGAGGACACATGGTGGGTGATGGGCAATCTGAGTGTAGGCCTTGAGCATTAATGGGGAAACATGGGGTGGGAAACAAAGACCATGTGTACTAGAGATGGTGCGAAAACATCTGTAGTGTGGGATGCACTAATGTGTCATCCTTGGATTAGATTTGAGGCCCCAGGAGTGATTTTTGATCAAATTTGTTTATCAACCATGAAATAAGTTTCCTCAAGGAAATGAATCCACTGCATTATTTTGTTCGTTGGATTGCGATTTACGCTTTGAGTCGTTTAAGTGCCCATACCAATGAGGGGTATGAATAGGTGCTTAATATGTGTTCCACTTGAATCGATCATTTAATTCACTTAATACCATAGGGATTCATAAAATATGCATTGAAATATATTCGTTGGTACCTCATTAGGCGGTGGTGGATATAAATAAAGTGTGGCTCTCTTTTGGTATTGTAAACCCATTGGATATCCAGAGCATTGTTGATGAACGATGAGAAGAGATTGATAAATAAAAATATCACACTGGGGAAACAATTGGCATAGGGTCTGTTGGGCGGAAGATAGTTTATTGATATTGTCTGTGGTTAGCACCCATCCAACATGCATGGATATGGATGGGTGCTTGATGATTCACACACATAAAAAGCAACATATTGCCCTGGCTGTAGGTGGGAATATACAAATTTTTCCTTTATAAAAATAAACCCATTTATTCCACTCATTATTGTGCCAATATTTTATTCAATACTTATGCTAGGCATTTTAGACGCTCTAAAATGATCTGCCCCTAGCAGGTCCCACAAAAATGAATAAAATACATTACCATTATTATATTCAATATGCATATTTATCATGTTTATCCCCGCCCAAAGTCATATTTATTTCAACCAGAACAGAGCTGCATGCAGTTGTACACAAATTTGGGTATTTGGTCTATTAGCCATTGGTGGGGTTTTTTATTGACACAAAATCATCATGTGGCATGAATATAATATGAATATGTGTTTAAATTTGATCTACATCATGTTTACGTAGGTGTAGCCCTCGATTAATCTTCATTCTTTTGACCAGCGCCAATCGAGGCTCAGCCTCAATTGGCACTGAAGGGTTTTGAGACGTTCAAAGTGTATTATATTGCTTCAAGAGCTTATTATCATGCTTTTTCATTGAAAATATAAACCAATATGTCTGAAATTTGACATGTATAGCACATAGGTCACCCATAACATCCAGGATAGTGTGACACCCTGATATGGGTTTATGTGAATTGATGTTGTAAATATGCTCTAAATTACTCAGTGTGTTCATTCAAACAATTTTAATGTAGAATATATTCTCACGAATATTTATTTTGAGTAATTTTTAGGCAGGCTCTGGTTCATTTCCATCAAAAAAAAGGAAGACAGTACCACGTATGGTTTGGGTTCTATTCACTTTAAATAACACACATTCTATCATCAGAGAATTAATTTTATGAATACACTACATCTACTTCTTTTTGGTGGTGGATGGATGTGGGTTTATGGTACCCTTTGATTTAGCACCCATCCATATGAGGTGTAACTGGAAGGGCACTTAATATATTCCCCACTTGGATACGTGATTCAAATTATTTCAACACCGTGTAAGAGATGATTCCAACTGTCTTTCAATACAAATCCAATTCCAGTGTCTTCATATATAATTGACTCGTCCTGTACATCTTTATTTCACCATTAAGTTGTTTGAGGTTATAATGCAGCTCTCATTTTGTTTTATGAATGGCTCTTGAAAAAATAGTCTTATTTTTATGTTTGTGTGCTTTCCATCCATTGTAATCACCTTTGTACTTTGCTAGTGCTTTTTCTGTGGATAATACCAGTGAGCCCTGATGACCTACACCATGCAAATTGAAATGTGTGATTATGTCCAATGAAAAACCGATGGCTTGATAGCTCTCCAACTCCCAAACCAACCCATATTCCGCAAAACAAAGCTCACCCCCCTTCCCATCCTTCCTGTCCACATGGAAGCTTTGGACCTATTGGGATTACCAGGCAAAATTTATCGTCCATTATATCTTTGTGTGCTCTGGTGATGGCTTGAAGGTTGAGCACCAGGGATGGTATCCTGGCAGAGCTGTTGAGTTTGGGATGACATGTGCACATGCTTCTAATTCTGTCCAAATATCCGGTAAATGTTTTGTAGCTGTTTTACATTAGTGATATATATGCCATTCTATGTCAGTACACACCTCTTTCATGAGAGGATGAAGGACTGCATCAATTGCAGGTCGGATTGCTTCATAAGCATCTTCATTTTCCTCCCATTCTCGTGCCACATATGAGGTCCTTTGTTTTATGTTGACACGGGTGGCCCCTGCCTTGAATATTCTGTCTGGGTTTACACCCTCAGGTGCACCATCTCCCTAATGTTGTTTGTTTACAGTTAGTCCCATCTACTTCAAAGGTAACATGCACTCACCCTCTCGCCATATCGGGCATATACACTGAAGTGGTAAGCTGGGAAAACGTATTGAGGATCCTTGCTGTCAAATGGGTTGGAAAGGAATTTTGGTGCCAACATTTCCAAGTCTTCCCACAACTTCTGTCTTTCCTCTGTCACAGTGTCTGCAGCTAAAACAAAGGCTATGGTGAGACCATCATTGGTTTTTAGATGTATGTGTTGTCTGAAAAAAAATACATGCTCATTGTAGGAAAAAAATACGGTAAAGAAGGTACTCACTTTTGTGTGAGCTCTTTGGAAATTTTTATGTATTGCTTTTCCGGTGATACTTCCGCCGTGAGTTCTTTCATCTGCTACTCTTTAGTATCTGTGTCTCATTGACCAAATTACCAATCAAACCTTTAGTTTGAGTTGATCCATATCTGCTACCAATGTTGCCTTTTCTGCTAGTGCTCACTGAGGTTCTGTCAATGTCTGGTGCATCTCCTGCCCACAGTAATGACCTGATGGGTGAAAATTAGGCACTCCTACCAACACTACTTCATAAATCCGGTCCATTGGATTCTTATGGTTGTTTATTTTATCCAGTGAGTGTATCTCATTGGATCTGGAGGTTAAGTTTTGGTTAGGTGTGGCAAGGCTGCCAATTGTGTTCTCCAATTCTTTCCCTTCCATCATCTTACTCCATATACTCAGTTCTTGGGTTGTGTATAGCTTAGGGATGCTTCAATAAATATGGTGCATATGTTAGCATTGCAAAAACAATAGGAATAAAAAGAGTGCATGTTTCACTGACCATGTGCGAAATTCATGCTCAATGAAAGAATCTGTGGCGGTTAAGTTGTTCGAGTCAAGGTCAGACCAAGCTGGCAGGTAAATTCCAGCAGCGGTTTTGTCTATTGCGGCCTTCAGTCTTATGACTCCTGATTTCGCAGCTAGACATCATAATCAATGATTAATCGCTCTCTGGTTTTGAATTCCATATGCACCTTCACACCACGGTGATTTCAACATCATTGCTAGCACCCTTAAATCTTCTTGACCCCATTTGAATATATCCCCTCCACCTTTGAAACTTGTTTCATATAGTGCAAGGATTAATATCATGTATAGACTCCCTGGACTCTTTGGGTCAGTCTTTGTAGTCTCATCATGTAGGGAGATATATTACCTCCTGCACAAATCATAGCTACGTTATTTCCCTTGCGCCACCACCACTTCATCCTTGTTTGCTTCTGCTTGTTGTCAGGGCACCACATGTCAATTATGGCTTGTTGTGATAAAATATCAAACGTCTGTTCTCTAGAAACTCACTTTGAGCTTCAGGTGCAGAGTCAAGGATGGAACGAATGCTTACTTAGTCCATATCGCACACAATCTCAAGCATAGCAGCTGACTCCACACGGAATTCCACCTCTCCACCGCTTCTAACCTCATCAGCCATTCCATCATACACTTCCCACTCCCATGTATGATGACACCATTTATCCATGTTCGGCCAATCATAAGTTCACCCTGGAGTTCCTTTATCACTCCATCACTGATTTCTGCCGCATTGAGTAGATTGGTGAGAGTTGTGAGTTGGTGTCTCTCTTCTTTTTCT